>PVQA01000589.1:0-28512 GCA_002980515.1 Fusarium burgessii | reverse complement strand
CCCCCAACAAGATTAGACTATACCTCAGCGAAATAGGGAGACACTGAGATGCATGTAATAAGGCAGGGAAGGATTTGTTGCAATCCCATCGGTTCCACAGTACGTGATGCTTGATAATCAGTCAACCCTAACTTCAATGTTAAAGGACTAACTATTGTATGTCACAAAGGGCCGGATGATGGATTTGCGTATGATGTGCTTTGGTCGTCCTTTAAGACGCCCGAATGGATCTAGAATGACCTAAGAATTTTATCCTGACGTTACTCTTGTCTGCGATACCTCTTTCGTGTATATATTGGTATAACAGACAGATAAACTGCATAAATAGCCAAGAAAGCTGATCCAAGTTCACTATGATCTACATTTTCTTTTATTGTTGAGAACATACGATTTGAGTTGTGAATGGTTACTTGCCCATTGCAATGCCTATTTTGACCCTCCGGCAATAGTTCAGGTATGCAACTTGCTTTAAAGGACTTATCTTTTGTGTGAACATGACAAAGAATTTCATTACGTGACCCCTCGCCTTAACCTGTTTTTTCTACCGAGATACAAGCAAATCACTCCCATGTAAATGCAGTGAAGACATCTATGCAAGGATCTCCTCACTCTCCTCAAGAACTTCTTCCACAATCTCCTCAATCACCCGATCCGCCTCTGATGTTGTGCCCTCAAGAGACTTTGTGTAGGCCTCTAGCAGAGGAGCATGAGGATCCTTTGGTAGGCCAAGGACCTCGCGCTCTTCCAGCACCTCGGCCTCAACCTCCTCGCGCCAGTTGTACCACTCCTCAAGCATACGACGGCGAGCCTCAACCACAGCCAAATCAGCAGACGCGCCACGGTCGGCATCTTCTTGCTCAAAGACGCGGCTGTACTCTCGAAGGTTCTTGCGGACAGCCTTCTGCTCCTCCTTAGTAAGGAGAGTTGGGGGCCGAGGGCGCCACGAGAACTGCTTGAACTTCTCAAGAGGCTCTTCTCGTAGAGCCTCACCCTTGAAGTCGTAGATGTGATAACCGTTTTCCATCTAAGTCAGGTTAGTACAAGTGTCGAAATAAGTTCGTTAGAGGTAACATACCGAGTGCTTCCAAGCAGAAGCCCATGAAGCAACGAAACGGCCTGAGGGGTCCCACTCCACATCTGTGACACCGTAGTGGTCGGCGGTGTTCATAGCCTGGAGGTTGGCAGTGAGGTCCTTGTCGGACTCGGGCTTCTCACCCTCGAAATCGAGGTCGAAGAAGTCAAGGTCGGAGCTCTGCTGGTTAGCGATAGTGGCAATAACAACAAAGCGACCACGAGGTGACCAGTAAATGGCGTTGCTGTTCTTCTTGTCAAGCGTTCGGAGATGCTTGAAGTTACCCACTTGTTGGCCCTTCTTGGCCTTCTCGGGGCAGAAGAAAGAGACTGCAGTCTTGGGAGGGACAGCAGTAACGCCGACGGGCTCGGTTGTGGAGATGATGGCAAACCTGTCACCCTTAGGCTCCCAGGCGAAGTTGATAACGGTATCCTTAATAGTATCAACGACCTCAACAGGGACACCCTTCTCCTTGACACGGAAGATCTCAAGTGTGGTAGCTTGAGACTTCTTGGACTTGGAGTGTCGGTCGACCTTCACGCAGATGTAGGCCGCCTCGGATTGCCAGTGAAGCTTAGCGTCGCTAACGCTGAAGAGGTTCAGGGATCGGACGACCTGTTTTGAGGGAATGCTCATGAGTCCGACCTTGGCGGGGTTGCTGCCGATTTCGGGAGTCCAGTAGCAGAACAGCTGCTCGTAATTCTTAACTCCCTCGCGCTTAGGCGTGGCAGGAGCCCAGTCAAAGTCCACAACACCTTCAATCTTGATGGATGTCTTGTCGAGAAGGTTCATGCGGGGAAGCTCGTATACGGAGATGGACTGGCCGGGGTTGAGACGGGCAACGTACTTGTCGTCAGCAGACCACTTGAAGGCAGGCCACTGCATCTTAGGAGGAGGCTTGCCATCCTCCACTTTGGGGGGTTCGAGGTTGGCGAAAGATCGAAGAGGAGTAGCGGTAGCGATATCCCAAATCACATAGTTCTTGCCATGGTCGTCGATCGAAAGAGCCGGGTGGCCTTCATCGGGAATGGAGATAGGGCGATTAGACCAGGTGACGATGTACTTCTCACCAGGAGAGAAAGCGACCAAGTTCACGAAGGGGTGAGCAAATCGGGCTTGTCGTGTCCATGAAGGACCGCCCCAGAGCTGAACACCTTGGGCGTGAACAGAGGTGAGGTATGTACCGAGAGGAGACCACTGAACAAAGGTCTCAGTCCAGTGCTGTCGCTCAACGATGTTCTCGGGCTGATCCTTCTCGTTATTCCAGTAGACGCCAACACTCTCGCCTTTGTACATAACAAATTGGTCACGGCCGCGACCTGAGGGATCCTTGAGGAACCATCGCAGATGCTCCTTCTCGGTGAACTCGTCGATGTGAGGGGGTTGGTAGGTCTCGTCGATACGACCTTCTCGTCCATATCGCTCGATGTCAGTGAACTTGTTGACGCGAAGGATGTGCTTCTTGTCGAGGGGGGTAAGATCAAGCTCGCGAGTAGCGGCAGCAGCCTCGGCGGGTGAAGAGTATTCAACAAAAGCGAACCTTGAAACGAGATCAGCTTCAAGCTCGATGCATCCTGAAATCCATATATGGCACCTACCTAAGAGACTTTCCATCGTCGCCCATGGGCATGTGTATCAAGTCATCACGTGTCTTGCCGACTGTGTTGAGCTTCTTCAACAAGAACTTGACGAGCTTGGGCTTCTGTTCCTCCGTGACCTGAGGCAGGCCGTCGATGACCACGAAGCTGTCATAGCCTTGTTCCAGTGAAACCTCGAATCGTTCTCGAAGATCGGAGATATCAATATCATCCTCGTTAAACTCGTCATCGTCAAGGTCGGCCTCGCGGAGGTGGTCGAAAGAGGGCGCCATGATGGGCGATATTTCGTTGTTGGAGGGGTGCAAGAAAAAATGCCCCGCTCTCACTCGTTTCTAGATGGTTTTTTTCGAGGGTTTTGAAGGGTTCGGCTACCGGGCACAGGTTTGCGAAAATGGCCTTTTTGCGCGCGGGAGATATGACCTCTGGAAGACACGCAAAAGTTTGTCTAGAACGGCGCAGAAAGTCGCTCGGGATCGTGCGGAGTCTTAATGTTGCGGTGGCCAGCCTAGTACAGCACAAATTTGGTGTTCTGCTTCACTTTCCAACGAAAGTGTGCGTGCTGCGGAGAAATGATATACCTGCCCGAAGCATGAGGCTCCCACCGCGGGGCAAGTCACGTGTGGGTTTGCTGGCCCCTGGAGTGGAGGGGCTGCTGTTTGCTAAGCTGGATGGGAGCTCCAGAAAAAAAGGCTGCAACGTCTACCCCAAGGCTGAAGCATATTGACGTTGACGACGACGATAACCTTTTAACGTTTTATAGGTTTCGCCGTGTGCATAGTCGTATTGTTTGCCCATCATGGTATGTTTTCACTTTTGCGAATGATGTTTGCTTCAATGTCTCATCTACTCATCCCCAGTATACCATATGCTAACACATGCCCCTCATAGTCTTTCCAACCAACCCAAATTTTTGAGGAGGGCACTACTGAAGAAAAGGGTGAGAATGCTCGTCTCGCCGCCTTTGTCGGTGCCATCGCCGTTGGTGACCTCGTGAAGAGCACCCTTGGTCCCAAGGGCATGGACAAGATTCTCCAGTCAGCGTATGTTGCGCCCATCTTGCGGTCGACAACCCCCCTTTTAACATGATGCTAGCTCCACCGCCGAAATCATGGTTACCAACGATGGTGCCACAATCCTGAAGTCGATCGCTCTCGATAACGCCGCCGCAAAGGTTCTGGTCAATATCTCGAAAGTTCAAGATGACGAAGTCGGTGACGGTACCACCTCGGTTGCTGTTCTCGCTGCCGAGCTGTTGAGAGAGGCGGAGAAGCTGGTCGACAAGAAGATCCACCCACAGACTATCATCGAGGGTTACCGGATAGCCAGCCAGGCTGCATTGAAGGCGTTGGAAGGATCAGCCGTTGATCACAGCAAGAACCCCGAAGCTTTCCGAAAAGACCTGCTCGCCATTGCCCGAACAACACTCAGCTCCAAAGTCCTGGCCCAGGACCGCGACCAATTCGCCGAATTGGCTGTTGATGCTGTTCTCCGACTCAAGTCATCCGACCTAAACCACATCCAGATCATCAAGAAGGCCGGAGGCAAACTCAGCGACTCCTACCTTGATGAGGGTTTCATTCTCGATAAGA
Organism: Fusarium burgessii; assembly: GCA_002980515.1. Lineage (NCBI taxonomy): Eukaryota > Fungi > Ascomycota > Sordariomycetes > Hypocreales > Nectriaceae > Fusarium > Fusarium burgessii. The sequence goes on along the minus strand of PVQA01000589.1, from coordinate 24,253 downwards.
AGATTGGTGTCAACCAGCCGAAGCGACTAGAGAAGGCGAAGATTCTGGTGGCCAACACTTCCATGGATACCGACAAGGTCAAGATCTTTGGTGCCCGTGTCAAGGTTGGTTCAACAAGCAAGCTTGCTGAGCTCGAGAAGGCCGAAAAGGACAAGATGAAGGCCAAGGTGGAGAAGATCAAGGCACACGGCATCAACTGCTTTATCAACCGACAACTCATTTACAACTGGCCCGAGCAGCTGTTTACTGATGCCGGCATCATGTCGATCGAGCATGCTGACTTTGACGGTATTGAGCGTCTCGCCCTGGTCACAGGTGGTGAGATCGCCTCGACTTTTGACCATCCCGACCAAGTCAAGCTTGGCCACTGTGACGTTATTGAGGAGGTCATTATTGGAGAAGATACTCTCATCAAGTTTTCCGGCGTGGCAGGTGGAGAAGCTTGCACAATTGTCCTTCGAGGTGCCACAGAACAGCTCCTCGATGAGGCTGAGCGAAGTCTGCACGACGCCCTTGCTGTCCTGTCCCAGACTGTTAAGGAACCCCGAACAACTCTTGGCGGTGGTTGCGCCGAGATGCTTATGGCCAAGGCGGTCGAAGGCGCTGCTACCCGAGTTGAGGGTAAACGACAACTGGCTGTCTCTAGCTTTGCCGTCGCTCTTCGACAGCTGCCCACTATCCTGGCTGACAATGCTGGTCTCGACTCTGGTGACCTTGTTGCCAGATTGCGAAAGGCTCTCTACGATGGTCTTACAACCTACGGCCTGGACCTTATGACTCCCGGTGGTGGTATTGCTGATATGCGGGATCTCGGCGTTATCGAGAGTTACAAGTTGAAGAAGGCTGTGGTGTCTTCGGCCAGCGAGGCCGCAGAGGTAAGCACACATCCAAATACTAAATCACCCAGAGTTCTAACATTATCAACTAGCTTCTTCTTCGTGTAGATGATATCATCCGGGCAGCTCCTCGTCGACGAGAGCGCATGTAAGGCTGGGTTTAGGTAGCTGGTGAGGATGAGTCAATGTGCATAGACCATGATGATCTGTAATGATACCATAGATGCTGGAAAAATGCAAAAAAAAGGACCATCTTGAATGAGCCTTGCCTTATGACGAACATATATATATGAGTTGTGGCCATTTGCATTTGAGTGAGAAGTGCCATGCCAGTGCCAGCAGGCCGTAACTCCTGTTTGACACTGCCATGCCATTGTCACTTGAAGTTGACACTGGCAACGGTGGCATTATTCATTACTCAATTCTATTGTTACCTTTCATTGAATGACCGTTTTGTGTGCATTCATTTTCTTTTTCTTCTCCCCGCTCCTTTGCGTTCGCTTCCTCGCATCCACATCGTCGCGTGTACTCTTTCAAGATTTCTACTTCAGCATCAGCAGCATCACCTCAAAGATCATAAATCTATTTTCCTCTATTATCATCTTTTCAAGGAAGCTATTATATCTCGATATTTCAACAACTTCATTTGTTCTTTCATTCTCCATTTGTTAGTCTTTGTTAGGGTGTTCACCTGCAACCTCATCGGAGGTTTCTTCGCCTGACGGCAGTGAAGCCGCTGGCCAAAGCAATGGAGCAATCCAAGATTGTCGATTTCTTTCCATCCTCGCCATCCTCCCAACCTCTTATTCAGCGTATCGTGAAACGTCACAAATCATCAAACACACCCACGAAAAGTGGCAGCCAGCCCAAATCATCTCCCCAAAGCCGTCAAGAGTCTCAACAAACCATGTCCAAGTCATCCCGGAAGTCCAGGCGACAGAGATCGCGGGCAGCAACACAACTACCACATGTAGCATCCTCACAGCCTTCTATTGCTTCTACCCCAATCTCCAAAAACATGTCATCACCCCAAATTACAAAGAAGCAACGATTAAAGGGACGCAACGAACGTGTCCTCGAAACTCCCCAAAACAAGCGACCCGCGACGAGCAGCCAAGGCAAACAGACTCCAGAAAGAATGAATCAACTCGCTCAAGCAAACTCACCGCACACGCCTTTTGGTATCTCCTCTGGTGAGGACTCCGATTCGGACTGTGTGATCGAAAAAGTCGAGCCGTCACCAAAGCGGAAGCTTGTTGCTGCCAGCCCACGAGCTCGCCCTAGCAAAAAGCCCAAGGTCGATCAGGAGTCTGCTGTTAAACGAGGTTATGCCTCTATCAAAGCATCTGTTCTCCAAAAGAATGCAACATCGTCAAGACAGAAGAAGAAACCAACTGCCAGGCAGCGACAAGCAGCCTCTGTACCTCCTCGCGCACCTTTACCCAGCCTCACATTGAACTCTACCAACCCGAGTCGGAGCAATTCTATCCCTCCAACCCACAACCCTACCAAAACCAGCCAAGATGAGCAGAAGACCCAGAACGAAAATGGGTCAGATAGCGTTATCGAGAAGGCTGGGCTTTCCCCAAAGAAACGCCATCAGCTCAAGCAGCAGAAGGTAAATGTCAAGCGACGACGAGTTGGTGACTCAATCGACACACCTGTATCGATTGATGCAGACCCAGAAGAAGACCAAAGCGATTCAGACTGTGAGGTTGTCAAAGTCCTGGTGTCCCCAATGCGACGACGGGCCGCCAAAAGTCGTGCCTCAACCGACAGAGACGAAGACAAGGAGAACTCTACCGAAGAGCAAAAGGTTGCAATTCCGCGCAAAGCCAAGTCTCCCACTGTGGCAAAGCGGCCTACGCCTGTGACTTCAGTCGTTGCATGCGACACCACGCCCAGCCGAGCTGTGCAAATCGATCTCACCCAGGAGTCCTCCGATAGCTCCGACTTCTCAGATGAGGAGGTTCCCATTTCAAAGGCCCAATCAGCCCTGCCAACACCAGTCGGACATGTCCTTAGCTCCCCGAATCCCCGGGACCCTGTTACCGAACATGCCACCGATAGCAACACCGATAAACCTATTTCTGCTCCCGAGGAAAACATTTCTGGTCAAGGACATAGACAGCCTTCTCCCGACGATATCATGAGTGCTTTGTGGGATTGGAGTAAGTGCCCTCAAACGAAGAAAGCTCCCTCAATCTCTAGCAGCAACCGCTCGTCTCCCGATCATGATCTGCCATTCTCTACTGCGCCTGAACAACCTTACGATGATTTTGCTGCCAAGAAAATCAAGATTGAAGCTCACGACGACCACATAAGATCCATCAAGCAGGAGAGCATAGGGTTATATAACTCTGACGATTACAGAGACAGCAGTGATGATGAGTCTCACGACGGAGGCATGCGCTCCATCAAGCAAGAGAGCAGCTCATTACATGCCCCGTCCTCAGACGATGAACAAGAATCTGACGAAGAGGATATCATGTCCATTAAACAGGAGAAGTTCTCGAGCCCTAGGAACATCTTTGCAGTGAAGCAATACGAATCTCATTCCGACGAAGACAGCGAAGTAGAATACCAGGGACTTCCCGACCTCAGTGACGATGAGGTGTCTCAAGATGCGAATATCAACGATGTCGAAGAGAACGAGGGTGTGAGATCTTCGCCGCCTCTTTCATATCAGCGGCCACAGGAAGACGTTTTTTCGAAAGATATCTCTGCAACACTTGAAGAGGAGGCCACACATAAGTTAGCCGGCAAAGATTTGAGCAATGTTCCTAGAAGCATGAAGACTCGTCTCGCTAAACCAGTGACGAAATCTGAGAAGCGCCATTCACCGTCACTGTATGAGCTTCAGCCAGTTTACAGTGGTGAGAAGCTTGCGGAAAGTCACACTCCAGGAACACCTTCACCTTTCCAACCTCATCATCGAGATTTTCTCATCGGACTGAAGAGTATCCTTAAGGGATCGGGTGGGCGAGGACGCGAGAGTGATAATAAGACTGTATACTCTCCTTTCCCTGACATTTCTCCACTCTCTGGAGACGAGCATGTCGTTTCATCTCCCGCAGAGCGAGTGCAGCAAAGCAAAGAGCAAGCTAAGGCTGTTCGGCCTACTGAGCGCAGAGTCTCATAGAATGGGACTGCCACCAAGCTCAGCTCTTTCAGGAAGAAGCTTTCCTCGACTCCTCCCCGAATGGTTCTTGCCAAAACGCCGAAGGCACAGGGGGATCTCGTGTCTAAGAACTGGACGTGGACTTCGCCACTACCAAAGGGAGCTCGATGGCTTGATCAAAGTAGGTCCCATGTCTATCTGTTGTTGAGTTATATGTACTGACATCAATCTCAGAAAAGGAATTTACACCTTTGGACTCTATCCCGGACGAGACTGCTGCAAGCAATGCAGCCTCCAGCCAGGGGACACCCACGAAGATTTCCGCAAAGCGACCTGTCAAGCAGAAGCGAATCAAGGTTGAACAGAACACAAGCGATGTGGAAGAGTCTGAAGACGAACTTGAAAAGAAACTCCAGGAGCAACAGTTGGAGCCAGGACCGGATAAGCACTGTATCAAACCTTCAGAGAAAGAGGTCAAACCTTTGGTCATTCGGGATGGCGTTTCAGAACACGCTATCAAGCCCACGGTCGCTCTATTCAAGCAGAAGATTGCCGCTAGAAAAGGCTTCCGTCACGACACGAGCAGTAACTCCAACAAGAAGTACAACTGGGAAACAGACTGGAGCATGCCGGCGTCCCTGAACGAACGCGAGTCACATGCCGTAGCCGCGGAACTAGAACATAGGGGAATCAAGACCGACAAGCAATACAGCAACTTTTGGTACAACCTTACAATGAAGTTTTCGAAACTTGCAGGCTCGCCTATTCCACTTTTTACGGCAAAGAAGAAGGCACTCGACACATTTGTCGAAGAAGCTATGCGGAACCACGAAACCAGAAGGCGAAACAGGCACAAAATCACTCGAGCACAAAAGAGGCGCTTGGAGAACAAGAAGAAGCAACTCAAAGATGTCGATGCATTTCTCATTCCAGGAGATACAGACCAGGAGAGCGAAGCCGACAATTCCGATTCCGAAGTCAGCGGAGCCGATCTGATCGCCAAAATGCAGGCGGATATTGACAAGCGGAAAAAGACATCTGGAGGTGGAACGAGCTGTGGGCGTCGAAGGTAGTAACAACGTCCAATGCCGTGTGAGATCGGGAATTGGGAATATGGATCGATGTATGGTCAAAATGTAATAATGAGCACGTACGGATGAAGTCACATTTTTGGAGATAACGCAGGACAAGGGGGGGGCAGGGATAAGCAGGCCTCAACACAGCTAGCTGATTGCCAAGGTCCTTAAATATGAGAGTTACAAGAAGTTTGGAGTCATTACCCGCAAAGCCAGCAGAGGGGCCCCAAGGGGGTTATATATAAATAAATCGCGAAATTGCTTGTTTTTTTCAACGTTTGAGGTTCGATGTTGACATGGGAGCTGAAAGTCTTGGAGTTGTGAGATATGATTGGCTGTATTTGTTCATTAGCCGCGCATATGCGGCCGAGATTAATTAACAGGGGTTCGCTTACAGTTGGCACTGTGGACACAGCTTTATATCAAGGACTGATGATGAGGGAAGAAGAGAGGAAAGCGCATGGATTGAAGAGCTTTTAGATCAATTGAGGAGTGTCTATTGAGAGTTTAAAATAACGTGTAGAAATATGCTCGTGCTTTAAACTTTTGCCCTAAGCCTTACCGTTTGAGAAGAATGAAAACTCGGGCTTTTATTGCATTAACTTATTATAATACAGAGATTGTATTTCTGCATTTTTCTTTAACTTTGGCGTACATTATCAGCGGTCTTACACAGTCTCTCAAAAGAATTCACAGTGCAAGCCCCTGGAGTGGCTTGATCCGATAAGGCCATGTCCACACCCTTGCAACCCACACTTGAAAAAATTAAATAAGGCAAAAGTCACAAGTGTACTATTTTAGTATGATAAAGTACAAGCACTCTATCTTTCTACCACCCAAAGTGTAGGTGGGATCATCTCCTTGGCTGCGTTGGCGTTGTCTTCGTCGCTCGTTTGGGGATCGTCATCCACTTCCCGGTTTATTTTAACTTGACTTGCCTTGTGCTTGATGCTTGCTTGATCTTGACCTTGACCTTGGACTTCCTTGCCTTGTTGCTTGAATCTCACTCGTTTTCCCTTCGTCTCCTTGTCATCTCCCATCCTTTTCCCTTTTCTTCTTGTCTCTACTCTCGGTCGGCACTGCATCATCTTTCTTTCTTCAATCGTATTCTTGTCTCAAACCCTTCAACTTTAGACTAATCAACCCCTTTTGTTTTGGAGGCCACTTCTTCTCAACTCCGCGCTTAATTCTGGGTAATATCTCGTCATCCCGGCCGCGACCGCTTACCATTGTCCGGGGTTGCAAAATCTTGTTCCCTCGTTCGGTCTTTTCCCTATGAGAGTGGGAGTGTCTCTTATCCATCCTCTTTAAACCATTCAACCCTAGTCTCTCGTTGATCGATTGATACCGTTATATTGCTCTTGCCGGCACAGCACAACAACAACTTTCAATTTCGGCCTCCTTTCACTTCGTTCCCTCGTTAATTAGTATCCCTTTCCATACCAGACTTGCTTTAGTACGACTTCTTTTTGGCCCGGTTAGTTGGTTCACGCAAACCCCGGCATTTTTGAAACGGCTCCCTCCGACCCCAATATTCAGTGCCCATAACAACGGTTACCGCCAAACCCGACAAAGCGTCCAAGCACGGCGCCGCCGAACAAAACAGACGCGACCGCCAAAGTCGAATAACGAGAACGTCGCAAGCCACGGTCTCGAATCAATTGACGAATAAAACCTCTTAATCAGAAGAGGTCTGCTTGCTTGAGATCCTTCGGGCGAGTCGACAGAGTCATCTCGTCCATTCGTTTGTCGTTCACCGGGAGATGCGACAATGATCCGTACTCTTGATATCAGCAGTGTTCTCCCCAGCCCCGACTCTCCGCCAGGGATGACGACTTCAAAGAGTTCCAAGACTTCCTCTTTCCAATCCTTCGATAGCGACGATGGCAGCGTCTTGGCCGATGTTGGTCATTTCGAAGAAATTGGCCTCGATGACGACACCGTCACCCTTAAAAGCCCATCGAAGGTCGATGTTCGTCCCAATCTAGCCAAAGCCCCTTCGAGCCGAACCCTCGCGGCAGGTAAAACTGCCTCCAAAGCCCGCCCGCCATTCCCAACTCTCGAAACCAACGTATACACCTCGAACCCCAGAAGCACCAATTTGAGCGCATTGACCGAGCCTCTTTCTGCCACGCGATCAAAGACTTTGACTAGCCCATCCTCAGCCTCTCTTCCATTTCCTCGACGACGAAGCCCCAGCCCTGCCTACTCGCTCAACCCGAGGGATCCGAGAGACCCAAGTTTCCCTCAAAAGCCTCGCCGAGGCAGCTGGCAGGCCGGCCGCGATCGCAAGTCTTTCACCGACCTTGAGCGAGAATGTGATGAAGATGATGGCGACGATATTCCCGATGGCATGTTTCTGGACAACGTGCCACTCTCGCCCCGGCCTATGCAAGAGCGCACGCCTAGTCGACCATCCTCCGTCTCTCCATCCCCCAATCGATCCAAAGAACGAGTTAGAAGTGTCGGTAATGGAACACCCGCAGTCGCGCAAGCTCAAGGCTCTCTTCGATCGCCAACTTGGAAGACTGATGACAACCCTCGAAGCCCGGCCAAGCAACGGGCGCACAGCTGGAACGCCGCGTTGGCGGAACTGAACGCCGAGGCCAAGACTTTGACGGAGAAGCTCGAAGAGCACGCTGACGAGATGGAGGAACAACAAGCCAAGCGCCCCGCGAATCAGCGCCCCAACACGTGGAATGCCAGTCGACGATCTGTTGACACCTTTGACAAGAAGCAGCGTGTCAAATCAACTCCCGAGCTACCACCTCTTCGCAAGACAAATATTATGATTGATCCTCTTCCTGTTTCGAAGGAGAAAGAGGCTGTTTTGAGCCGGACACGACCATCATGGCTACCACCCAAAGACCCCGCCGAGGAACGTCGACATCTGAAGGAGTATCAAAAGATGATGGCAGCTAGTGCCAAGGCCGAGGAGCGACGCGAAGCCTCACGCAAGGCCAAGATCGAGGGACGCGACAGCACGGCTGACAACCTGATGCAAATTTGGGAGAGGGATGTTATCCCGCGATGGACCGATGCCATTCGCGAACGCAGGACAAGAGAACTTTGGTGGAAGGGAATCGCTCCTCGGAGCCGTGGTCTAATCTGGGGTCGAGCAATTGGCAACGAGCTGGGTCTGTCAGAAACGTCTTTCAAGGCGGCACTTGCAAGAGCTCAAGAGATTGAAGCCAGAGTCAAAGATGATAAGGGCGACGCGGATGACCACAGAAGAGCAAAGTGGTTCCAGGACATCCGAAGAGATGCTGCACAGAACACCTGGCAGGATCTCCGGATTTTTGAGGTCGAAGGACCACTGCACCAAAGTCTTGTTGATGTATTGAGTGCATATGCCATGTACAGAAGCGACATTGGCTATGTGCGTGGTTGCAACGTAAGTACAAAAGCCACCTTGTGCCACCTTAGATGCTAACCAAGTCCGTCAGACAATTGCTGCGTTGCTGCTCCTCAACCTGCCTGATGCTGCGACTGCATTCGTCGCACTCGCTAACGTTCTCAATCGCCCATTGCCTCTATCCTTTTACACAGGAGATCCGGGTGCACAAGCATCCTCTTTCAACCTCATCATGCAGACACTATCGCTTAAATCTGCCCCTCTTCATGCGCATCTCACCAAAAAGATCCAAACTGCCGAATTGGAACAATCTTTGTCAGGAATTTTGACAGCCATTTTTACACAACACTTGGCAATAGATGAGGCAGCCCGTTTATGGGACGTATATGTCTTTGAAGGTGACGCCCTCCTGATTCGAGCTGCTGTTGCACTTCTTCTCAGCAGAGAGATGACGCTTCTCGGCGCCAAGACAGCCGAAGAAGTAAAGACAATTCTTGATGAAAGAAACGCCAAGGTCTCTGCGGCCAGAGTCGCTGGAGAGGTGGGTGCCGAGGACAAATTTATGATGTCAATCCGTGAGGCAGGAAAAGCTTAGGCGTTATAATCGGGCCACCGTTTGGAAAGGCTCGGAGCTTGTGAATCAAGCTGTACATTTGGGATATATGGTGGACATATCTGCTCCATTTCACGGCGTTTACTATATGGGCTGTGTGGATATTTGATTGGATGTAGATGGCATGCTTATGAAAGGTCTTGTGAGGCTATAGAGCGGATTTATCTTCGTAATTGCCGTTGTCCATAGTTGGACGACGAAATTTTGAAATCAACATATTCATATTTGATGATCATTCATACTGTATATTGTTCCTTTGTATGAAAATCTAGAATTGCATGATGTTGGACAGAAGCGGCACAACGTCTGGATGGAATCATGATTGTGTTTGTAATGAGATTTGATTGTAGTGAGCTTTGATTTGTAACACCATTGCAACGGTGGATGATGGGCTCACATGTCCCTTCTTGCAGTCAGCACGTGAAACCGTGCAATCCAATTCGATGAGATTGTACTTGACAACAACACGCCAGTGACTGTCATTACAACGTACCTAGACATATGCGTGGCCGGTGAACGGATGGTACGATTGAAGTTTCAATACGTCTCTTTATGGTACAGGGTAAACCATTTGACTGGTTTAGCTTTCGCCGATGAACAATCTTCAATGCAGGGAGATTGACTGTCTACAAAGGAGAAGCAAGAAGAAAAAGGAGAATGCTTTCTCATGGCTATCAGGAAATAGAGGGGAAATTACTAATACTTTCCATGTAAGTTATGTTGAGGTTGTCCCGAAATAGTGTTACAAAGGTTAGCTTCTAATTGCTTAAGTGTATAAACATTCTGCAATGACAAGAAGATCGCTATTGTTCAGTTTCTGGAACCGTCCCGATGAATGTCAAACATTATATCCATTGGCTAAATAAAATCTGTGTGAAACGACCTGCACGCACTTCTAATTATGAGTTTCAACTTGTGTGCTTCATGAAACGCCACTGTCGACAATGAATGAAACTGGCGTGTCGTGAAACAAGCCATAGCACGTGATCACCGCCAACTTTTGACCCCTCACCACTTACTACGCGAAGAATGAGAGCAGACAAAAACATCCAAACACCACCGTCCCAATCATTCTCTCCACCCACTTACACCGCAAGAACCCTCTAAAACGGGCAACGCGACCCTCAGTATGCCAGCCGGATATAAGCATGGCGACACGCCCAAGAAGGCCATGGTTCGAGGCACCATCTCGTACCTCGAGTCTCAAGGCCTGCCTGTCAACAAGTCAGCCATCTTTCGGCACTTTGATCTGTCGCGATCCCAAGGTTATGCCGCGCTGAGCGTCCCCGCGTCTAAGCGCAATGATCCCGAATGGGAGGAAACGCGCGGGAGACCGCTCAAAATCTCCGAAGAAGATCAGCAAAAGATGGAGAAGATTCTGTGGAATGACGCCTATGTCAATGTTAATTTGAACTGGCATGGATTGGCCAAAGAGGCTGGTGTTGAGGTTGACGTGAACCCCAGGACGCTGCACAGAACAATGGGAACTTTGGGTTATAGACGATGTCTAGGTTGTCCGAGGACCTGGGTTCATAAGAAGGCTCGTGAGAAGCGAGTCGAATACGCCAGACGCATGCTTGAAGCGTATCCCCATCCCCAAGACTGGAGATCCGTGCGCTTCAGTATTGAGCTGCACTTTGGATTTGGCCTTGATGGAAAGATGCGTCTTATTCCCCGACCTGGAGAACGGTTCTGCGAGACATGCGCAACAACGCCCGAGGCTGAGTGGCCACGCGATCTGCGAAAGGCCCATGCTTGGGTTGCTGTAGGCTACGGGTTCAAGAGTGAAGCCGTCTTCTACGAAGATTCTACAAGCCCAAACTGCACAGGCGTCATGTCCATGCAAGAATACAAAGACCACATTCTTGAAAAGACGGTCAAGCCATGGCTCAACACCACAGGCCCACAGAGCTTTATCCTCGAAGAAGACTGCGAGGCTTTCGCCCATGGCGCTGCAAGCAAAGTTAACCTGGTTCAGCAATGGAAGGATGAGCACGGATTGCGATACTACTACAGCTGCGGCGACAGCCCCGACCTGAACCCGCTCGACAGCCTGTGGCCCCAGCGCAAGCAGTGGAATTTGGATGCGCCCAAGGACTGGGAGGACGAAACACTCCAGAAGATGGTCAGAGAGGTGTGGGCTGGGTTCGACATCGAGAGGGTCAACGTGTGGGTTGACTTTATGCCGCAACGACTACAGCAGGTAATCGAATCAGACGGCGCGCTGGTACCTTGGTGATTGTTGCGAGTTTGGCGTTGTTTTGTTTGTGATGCTGTTACGAAGCGATGGATTAAATAGAAAACTTGGAAGGGGTTTGTCACGGGTGTTGTGGTCGAGCCTTTGATGTTTCTTGGACTTGGAAGTCATTGGTATGGAGTACAGATTGGGTGAATGCTTGACGATAGATGAATAAAGATGTGAAAACGACTGTTCATCGGTCAGAAGTAGATCCTAATTAATATACGAAGATTTATGCCGGATGCCAACGTGTTGAAACGATGAGTTGAAAATTGACTTTCTGAAGAGCATGTTGAAGATGGCGCTTCGTACAGGCACCTACCAAAGGCAAGGAGGCACAAGAGACTTGTAGATGCATTACTTATTCTCGTATTGTTTGGATCTTGTGATTGGACTTCCATATCAAGATCGGCTTTCGTCTAGCCGTCTACGAATCGGTCTACATGATGCTCGAGGACGGACTATAACGGACAATCCTTGGCTTAAGGAAGTCGAATTCGAATCAAGAATATAAGACATTGATTGAAAGAAAGAGAAGCATCCGCATGAGATTCTCAACACTCACCTGAGCTCGTTAAGATATGTCCTCAAGTCTCAAGGCTACCGAGCTAGGTCAGGAGCCTTTTCAAGTGAAAGATACAACCCCAAAAGTTTTCGTTTTCTTATCAAGAATAAGTCCATGAACTCACAGATAACCCTTATCTCCAAGAAATAGCAGCCCTTGATCACGGCCCTATCTTCTCAGCTCTTCGGCTGCATGCCCAAGCTGCCAGTTGCCTCGCACCGCGAGCTCCGATATTCGCAACCCCTCCACTCTCCACCACCACCACAAATATTTCAATTCTGCCTTCTCAACTCTCTTCTCTTATCATCTGAGATTTCTCCTTGCATCATATCTTGCTACTTCATTTTAACACAGCTTTTGCTTGCACTTTTACTTCTTCTTGCTCATGCTGCTTTAGCACCTTCTTCTTTCCCTGTCTCTTCTACTCATCTGAACATGGGTTCTTCAAAATCACTTAAGAAGAAAAAGAAGTCTTCTTGCGATGATTCTCTGAACCTTGATGTTCCACTCTTTTCAGATTTCGACGCAACCACTACCAAAAGTTCCCGAGAAGTCAGCCAAGACTCAAGTCATTCTTGGATGAATGAGTATCTTACGCCTGACACTCCCACTTCTCAGTCCAGACTCAACCACGCACACACTGAAGGCCCAATCAACCACAACTCACCTAATGTATTCGAGAAACTTTGGGGCGGCATGCGAGACCAAATCGTTGACATTAAGGAGGCCGGAACTGGTCATCACGATAACCGAATGGCCAATAATCCCCCTGGTCAGTTCCGGGAACCGTCTCTGAGACGTGGCTACGGTATGCCGTACCAAACGCACACAGTCTTCGGCAATGTGCCGGTCAGGGATAAAAACCAGGTTGAGCATCATGCTTCTCAGACTTTGGAGCCGATTGCTGGGACACAGTCCTCGACCTCGGCACCGCATGTATCCCTTCCAAGCACCCAGCGTCCACTGCCAACTGATAACAAGGACATTGGAAATATGGTAAGTGTCTACATATATAACAATACCGGGAAAACGTGTACTGACAGCTCATTCTAGTATGACCTATATCAGCCCAAATTTAGACGGGGTGATCTTCAACCTACTGGTTATCGCCCGATAGCCCCGCGGCCTCCCGAGACCCATGAGACAAACAACAAAAAGCCGGAGAAAGCGTCCGATAAGCCCCGGGGAACAGAAATAGTGATAAATCTAGGTCGCTATGGAGAAGCCGAGCAGATAGCGCTTCTTAGAGCTTGCTTGGAGCTAAAAGACCTGTATCTCCGTTCCTCCGGAAACGCCCAACAATTTTAGGAGACCGTTGGGACTAAAGTTCAATTTTCCCATAAAATCAGAGGAAAGATAGGAGTGGACGAACAGAGAGAGAAGTGTAGCCTTATCAAAGGGTGCGTGGAAAATTGGTGTGAACCATGGAGATTCCGACTTACAAAGGAGAGCCCAGCGAACTCAGGTTCTGAGCTCGATGACCTCATTGACCGGTGGAACAAATTACATGCTACAAAGTTCTGTGCTGAAAACCGTCACCTGTTGAAGATAGCTGGTTGGAGTCAGGTCGACGGGCGGAATGGAAACAATTCTCCTGATCCTTCTGATCCTCCTCAAGACACCCCACAGAGTGAGCAAGTGGCCGCGGCGTTGGATTTCGATGGCACTATATGGCCTGCCGTCAAAGACAAAATGATGGAATTCGCAGAGGCAAGAGTTCTCAGCTGGACTGAAACAAAGCTGCGGGAGAGAATACAGGCACTGGAGTCGCTGACACGCCCCCCACTACTGAAGGCCAACAGCTCTCCAGAGTCTTATCAGATGTATGTGGAGTACCTCAGGAACCGCATAGAAGCTGCGGGAAAGAACTCGAAGGCAATCCGACATACAGAAGCTGTTATGTCGATGGCACTTGACCTGTTGCCAGGCTTAGAGGAGCAACTACGGGAACAGCTAGACCGTGTGCTCAACAAACAAGAAGATCATCCTGATATTACTAACCACAATCAGGCTTCTGACACCGCTTCCGAGGAGGGTGATGATGATGCTGAAAAAGCTCATGATGATGATGGTGATGATGTTCAGGAGAGGGGGGAACAGAATGACGAGGACAACGAATTTCAGAATATGTCTGAAACGGACTCCGAAGAGGACAATGAACACGAGAGCTTTGAAGAAGTCTATGCCGAAGAGAGCGAAGATGATACGTATCAAGCTCCCGGAGAGTCTCCTAGGCACCACAACGGAGGGATCCTAGAGTCGATCGAACCTCGTACTCCAATCGTCACTCCGCGATCAATGGCTCAACTTCACTATTATGAGCAGGAGTACTTAAAGGAATTTAGAGTCGCGAAAGCTAAGAAAGAGGCAGAAATCAGTGTACTACGTTCCGTGGATAAGAAAGAGTGGCAGATGACAACCCAGAAAAGAAAAGCGCCCGATACTGATGAGTCTTCTCTTGTCATCCGAAACAAGTTGGAGGAGCGAAAGCTCTCAGCAGCAACGACCCCGACCCCGGCGTCAAGGAAAAGGCGGCGCTTAGATGAATACCAAAACAGCCCGGCCTCTACGGCTGCTTCATCCGAGCTTCCATCCCTGGACGAGTTGTTTAGCTCAAGCATTGCCCGCGCTTCATCTGCTACGACACAACATGGAGAAGCACCCGCCGCCCCATCGAGTCCTGTAACCCGAAAGGTTGGCAGTTTGAGTGAAAAAAGGACCAGGAGAATGAAGAAGAGCCACAGTCCTGAAGGGCCAAAGAGCACTGCTGCTATAACTGCTGCTGCGACTACTTCTAAGTCCGGAGAGATGACGGGAGCTTCACCAAACTTATTTGTGACGCCTGATCCCGTGGTGCGACAGGACAACACACCATTCCTCTTTAAGCAAAGTGCTTCCCGTCATCCTATGTCAGAGGAGCGGTTTCGTGAAGAAACAGCCGAGTTCCAAGCCATGACGCCAAGTGCCCGAGAGACGATGATTTATACCGCCCTTCGAGAGATGCGCCGACGACAAGGGGAGAAATGATGAGTGGTTATAAATGTTGCTTAACATACTGGTTTAAATTTGCCAAGAGTTTTGCTATGTTGTTTGGAAGACCTTTTCAGAAGTTGAACGAAGAAGGAGCGTAAAGGTTGAGGAGCCATAAGAGGAGCGATTGGTTGCTTTGAACTATGTATTATGAATGTCAAGGAATGGTTGCTTGCTAATAAAGATGAAAGGGAAAGAATATGGTGTTGATAGAATTAGATCGTGGTCTTGGTACTGCGTTGGAATTAGCTATAATGTTACTAGAGTTCTACATATTGAAATGCTGCCGCAGGCAATACTACACAGATATGCTTCTTTACAAAGGTGAACAAGGCTTCTACCTATCCATGCTAGGCAATATGAGAAATGGTATGCTTAAATAAACTCATCTTAAAATTTCCTAAAACTACTTGCTATGGAGGCTGAGGCGTAGCTGCCAGTGTTTGATGTTTGGCAGTGCTAGTGGGACAATCTCTGCAAATATTTGGCACTGCCAAACATCTAACCCTCACCACCAACTTCCAAACAGCCAACTCTTCTCCGCCCACCTTTCCCTCTCTTCTACTTCGGCCAATCTTGAAGCTACCTACTTACTACTCTTACGAAAAACTCGCCTACCCAGATACACACCTAGTTTTGGCATTACAGCTGGTCTTCAAAAATGAAGTCACCCAAAAGACCCCCGGAGAAGAAATCACCGAAAGGAAAGAAACCCGAAACAGTCAACTTCATCGATTTAAGTATCTCGCCAGCAAAAAAAGGATCCCAGAACAGCGCTGGATCAGACAAGCAATGGTCTCCTAACAAGACAAACATGGTCAAGAAGGTCGTGACTACGGGCGACAATATGACGCCTTTCGGAACAGGAGGAGAGCCCTCATGTAGCAAAACCGCCATTGCACCAAATGCACCCAAAAGCTTCCCTCCAGGGTTGTTATCGATTGGCCCAAACCGAGAAGCCCGAAACACAAGGGATTGGATGCCTTTGCGCCCCTTTCAAATCTTCTCCAGCAACGATTTTGATCCCCCCGGGGCAGATGAAAGACTTAGCGTGAACAATGTATGTGACCTTCCCGTCAAAGTTGCCTCGACTGACTAACATAGAATGGAAAGAATGGTCAACTACAGACGCAGAATGTCAGCTCAGATGGCAGTGCCCTTGCCGCAACTACTCCAGATGGCACCGCTGCTACGCCTCAGACAACCCAGGATGTTCCTCGACAATTCTTTAGCATGGAGCAAAAATGCAAGATATTAGAAATTTGCTTGTCTATCAAAGACCAGTATCTTGCTCTGCCATTGGCGCACCACCATGACCAAGAATCCTTTTGGACCACCGTTTGGAAGAAAAAACTTCCATCAAGCTTGGCTACCAGATTCAGCAACTGGAAGCATATCAAGGAATCTGTGGAATCGTGGTGTTACTTGCGTCGAATGTTCCTACGAGAAGGCAGACTGCTCGCGTTATCACAGGCTCAACCAGAGTTGGATGCTCTGGTGGATTCGTGGAACGAGGTTTTTGTGGCCCAATTTTGCCAGATGCATCGAGGGTATTTTGAGACTGGCGTGTGGGCTTTGACTAAAGACAGAGTATTGGGGATGGTACAAGATCACGTCACCAACTGGATTGGCGAAAATCTGCAAAAACGGAGAGATGAGCTGGAAAGCTCTGTGCGACTAAGACTTCTCTCAAACAAAAGCTCATTGACTGAGTATGGCAATGCAGTTAAAAGTGTTCAGGAAGGGTTCACGGCAAGCAAGCAAGATCAGACCCAAACCGTGGAGAGCGAAGCCGTACTGTCAATGACAACAGAGCTTCGTCCAGAATTGGAGAAAGCGATCTCAAAACATTTCAATGGTCCAAGGCAATCTCATCAAGAACGAACTGAAGAACCTCATTCTGGACCAAAGATACCTACAGAACCGGCTGCTATGAGGAGAGATCTAAGAAACACCCAAGTCACATTTACAATTCCGTCCATAGGTTCGGCTTCAGCCTCTTCGGCAGCACAGCAGGCCTCTCCTCGTGCTGCTCCGGCATTGTCGGGAAACAGTACTTTGCAGTCATTGCTAGAATCGAGCCACAACGAGCTGGTAAGGAAAAGGAAGAGTTTCGAGCCCTTTCCTCGCACCACCCCTACCAATGTTCCCGCTCCTCTTGGCCCAGCCACATCGAGCAGCCTCGATGTCGGGAACCAAAGCAACATCGCACAAATCAACACATCGAACGACCCGGCAAAGCGGCCGCGCTTCGATAACGGGAGCTCTTCTAATGCTGTTGCACAAGCTGAGTTCCCGTTTAGAGGCAGACAGGAACTAAACAGGCCTCCGCAAAGACAACTTTCGCCTTCAAGGTATGGAAATGCTTACCATGAGTCAAATATGCCAAGCTAACAAACTGATAGAAGGTCTCCTGTATATCGAACCTCATGGAGACCATATTCATCTCCCGCACCATACCGATTCCAACGACATGACAGGCCCATGGGTAGCCTCTCCAGGGGTCACGACTCACAATATCTGGACTCCCGGGCCAACAACCGAGAAGGCTATCGCCATGGGCAGCCACGAGGGTTTCGAGAGAGAACTCTCGAGTTCGAGGTCACGTCCCCTCGTAGACAGAACCGAACAATTCTAGATAGACTTGAAGAATTGAAGCCTCGCTCAGAGGGGAGCCCGAGACGCGACCATGACTCCTACCGAAGAAGGTACTGACCGAGGAATTTTTGAAGCCACTGGGATTTTGGTCGGATTACGAGATGCGAGCAATTGCTTTCTCTAGGTCCCCTGATTTGGCAAAGGAGGAACAACGACCAATGGGTGAATTTTTGGACCATGATTTTCTCCTTGGTGGAGCTGACACTTTGTACAGTACATCGCAGTAGCTAGGTGCCAGCAGTAGCAAGGAAGGCATTCAACAAATGCAGATTGTGAAGAACTAAGGATCCTGGTTGTTGAAACGAGAACAGGAACCGATCTAAATTCGTGATATCGAACCATCATGATCTGACTCCGGAAGAGGCTCTCGGAGATCATCTTGACAAAGACCAGGCAAATAGATACTGGTAGATACATCAATCAAGGACAGTATTGGGAAGGAATCAGAGCAAGTTCTCCAACTTGTAACAGCATGATTGTAAGCTCTATGATGAATATTATCACTAGTCCTACTAAAGGTATAACTTGTAGTGCCTAAAGATGGAAGAACGATTAGTGATACCTGAGGTACTCTATATTTTTTTCTTGGACCAGAGCCGGATGGCGGGGTTAACAGAGCCGCCGCAAAAAACGGGGAAACAGCCGCCAAGCGAGGGACACGTGGGGCATTTGGACCCTAGGAACAAGGGGCAGATACCTAAAATTCTCCTTATTCTTCAAATCATCAATCACTGCACTGAAGGACAAAGCTCATACCCATTCAGAAAGAGCATTGACCAATGGCTGATCTGGTAACCCAAGTTCAAACGAATTTTATTACCGTCTTGGGTTTCTTCCAACATCATCAAGCACGTCAAACAAGCAAACAAACTGGCCATTTACTCCCCTGTCTACGCCACAGCCATCCAGTCGTATCGGGAGTCCCCCACTTGGCTCCACCCACTGAACCCTGGACTTTTGATGCCAAGACCCAGGGGTCCCGCTCATGGAACTCAACAAAATTCCCAACAGAACGGAAAACGAGAAAAAAAAACGAAGATTTCCCAGTTTCTACCAATTGACATGGTTCCTACTTTTCCTCCTTACCAGAATGGATCGGAATGTCCGTTTTCTCCACCAAAAGGAAAACAGAGAAATGCTCCGGATAATTCAGTAAAAGTTTCACGGCGAGAAAAAGCTTGAATTCAGTGACCCCCTGAATGGGCCATTGCTTAAAAACTGTCAAGCGAACATCAGGTTAGCCGGTCGACTCGGTAATGCACTCTATTGCTGTGCCGCACTCCAATATTCCCCGGGTTTGTGTAGAGAACATGACATCTTGGCCTACGACATGCAAATTGAAGCTGTACAGAAACCTGATCAGGCAAGAATTTCCTGGCCCCAATTGAGATTTACAAGTACTCTGTACCTCTCACTCTGAATGCTGACGGATAGCCGTTCCGTACAACTAAGGTTATCTTAGCACGAGCTGACCTCTCACCTCGGTTGATCCCCAAACAATGACATTTTCACATGTCGATAGTCGTAGACTCTCTTCAGCCATCTATGCGATAATTCGTTATTCGTATCTCATGGCCAAGATTCCAATGATCTCGATACCTTTTTTCTGAACTCTTTATCACAGCTATCCAAAGCTCCACAAACCACCAGGGGTTGGGCCTTGACCAGATTTTATCTCCCTTGCCCGCTGTCTGGGCTTTTTCTCCCGCCTTTTGTAACCAATCGACTCGTATACAATTCCACGTCGTCAACAAAATCAGAGACAGCCACGATCGGGGACCTTGTCTGGGCCGCTAAGCGTGCCCCCCTCCCCTTCAATGTGGTCGACGTCGACGTTCTCTCACTCCCGGTTTGCCCCGTTCTCCTAAAAGGGATTGATTCACATGTCGATGATCTCCAGCCCTAAGCCAGCTTGGAACCACTTTGACCCGCATAAGCTTGCAGCCGATTCGAGAAGGGCGAACAATTCGAGTTCAAAAGGGGCTGGTGAATCGTGAGGCTCGTCGTCTAAGGTCACACGCTTTATTTGAATACCGCCAGTCGCCAATGAAGCCCGAATGTGTGATAAGACACTGGCGGCCCTCAAAATTGATGACGAGTTTGTGTATCAGAGATACCACAGACAGATCTAAGCCACCTTTTTTGTGTGCAGCAGTCGGCCATGTCCCGTTAGCGGAGGCAGATCCCCATTCTTCAGGCGGTGTGAAAGATCTAGACTAAGAGGCTGAAGAGGCAACCATAATTGATAGGCAGGTATTAAGCATGTAGCTAGCATCTTGCATATCCATCAATGGCAAAATCTCAATTCTTTTTTGGAGGCGACCAGCTTTGTTGTCCAGAGTCATGCCACTGCTGTTATCCCAAATCCACAGCTATGTCGGCCGAAGTTGGGGAGCGGGTCCGGGTCTCGGCAGCTTACTGTATATTTCACGGATACGTATCGGCGAGTAAAAATCAACGACAGGCTTTTTGAGGCAGAAGAAAAGAACATTTCGGGAACGGCAATTTATTCGATGGCCAGATTACAGAAGCTTAATTGGAGTAGCGACAATACTAATCGCGGGCTTGGTGATGGTTCAGCCAGCCAGCCCCCCTCCGCAAATAAAAAAATACCAAGCTGCTGCAAGCCTCATCAACTTGCAGGACCAAAAGGACACACCACAGGCTCGTTGAATGCTGTTCAGCTGCTGTAGGACAAGCCATGAGACACCATCAGACGGCTACCCCGTCACTGTCTTGTCGGGAACGATACATGGGAGTGAGCCATTGCCACATTTCAGGGGTGGGTTAGAAGCACGACCCGTTTTCTAGCGTATTTTTCTGGGGTAGGGATTTTTTTTGGTCGCGACTCAAGATTCTTCCCTTTGAAGCGGCCGTTTCATGTAGCAATTGTATGGTATGGTATATATGTGAATTTGAGAAACCTGCTGCTGTGAATAGATTAAAAGTTAATATTATTGATCAATTTGAGAAATAAGATTAGATTGTGAATCAACAGAAACTGAGTTCTTTGGAAGCTTCCTCTTCACTTTGTGCAGACGTGTTACTTTTGTCTCACTCAGGGACCGTCGATCTTTTGCCAATGACAGGGAAAAGCGGTAAACTGTATCGGACTGCCTACACAGTAAAAGTAATTGGACCTGTCAGTTTCATTTCCATTATCGTTCCACCCTCTGTTGCCCGCATTCGCCGCATTTTCTGCTTGCTTTGTGTTGCCGCTGCGCTGAGAGGTCAGGTCAGGTTTGGGTTGATTGTCCGTTGTCCCGCCCGCCCACGGCGGCAGCTAATAAGGTACAGTACAGACAGTACCTACCTGCCTTTTTTTCAGGCTCCACGCCCCAACAAAACACTTTGCCGAGCAAAGCATCCACGCATTACAGTTGTGAAGGGACACTTTAAAACTTCAGCCCCCCTTGGCCGTCTCGTATCGCTTTTTCCCTTTTCACCTGTCTTTCCCTTTTTTTCTTTGACAGTTCTTCTTCGGCATCTCGACTTGTTGACTCTTTGTCTTTTGTCGGCCGTGAACCCTTCTGCTCACCATGGCGTCCGTTTCGACTTCGGCTCTGCCCAAGCAGAACCCTGCTCTCAGACGCACCGTCACCTCAACTACTGTGACGGATTCTGAGTCTGCCGCCGTCTCTCCTTCAGACTCTCCTCGGCACTCGGCCTCTTCCACATCGCTCTCATCAATGTCCGAGGTCGATATCGCTAAGCCCAAGTCCGAGTATGGTGTTATGCTCGACACCTACGGCAACCAGTTCGAGATTCCCGACTTTACCATCAAGGACATCTACAATGCCATCCCTAAGCACTGCTTCAAGCGCTCTGCTCTCAAGGGATACGCATACATCCTTCGCGACATTGTCCTCCTTACCACCACTTTCACCATCTGGTACAACTTTGTGACCCCCGAATACATCCCCTCCACCCCCGCCCGCGCTGGTCTGTGGGCCGTCTACACCATTCTTCAGGGTCTTTTCGGAACTGGTCTCTGGGTCATTGCCCACGAGTGTGGTCATGGTGCTTTCTCCGATTCTCGCCTCGTTAACGATATCACCGGCTGGGTTCTTCACTCTTCCCTCCTTGTCCCCTACTTCAGCTGGCAAATCTCCCACCGAAAGCACCACAAGGCTACTGGCAACATGGAGCGTGACATGGTCTTTGTTCCCCGAACCCGCGAGCAGCAGGCTACTCGCCTCGGCAAGATGGCCCACGAACTCGCTCACCTTACTGAGGAGACCCCCGCCTTCACCCTCCTTATGCTTGTTCTCCAGCAGCTCGTCGGCTGGCCCAACTACCTCATCACCAACGTTACTGGTCACAACTACCACGAGCGACAGCGTGAGGGTCGTGGCAAGGGCAAGCACAACGGCCTCGGTGGTGGTGTCAACCATTTCGATCCCCGCAGCCCTCTGTACGAGAACAAGGATGCCAAGCTCATCGTCTTGAGCGATATCGGTATCGGTCTGATGGCCACTGCTCTGTACTTCCTCGTCCAGAAGTTCGGTTTCTACAACATGGCCATCTGGTACTTTGTTCCCTACCTCTGGGTTAACCACTGGCTCGGTAAGCTTTTATCCATTACACGATTACGACCCATACTAACCTCAATAATAGTTGCCATCACCTTCCTTCAGCACACCGACCCTACTCTTCCCCACTACACCAACGACGAGTGGGACTTTGTTCGTGGTGCCGCTGCTACCATTGATCGTGAGATGGGTTTCATCGGCCGCCACCTTCTCCATGGCATTATCGAAACTCACGTCCTCCACCACTATGTCAGCAACATCCCCTTCTACAACGCCGACGAGGCCACCGAGGCCATCAAGCCCGTGATGGGCAAGCACTACCGTGCCGATGTCAAGGATGGTCCCCGTGGCTTCATCCGTGCCATGTACCGCAGTGCCCGTATGTGCCAGTGGGTTGAGCCCAGCGCTGATGCCGTGGGTGCCGGTAAGGGTGTTCTCTTCTTCCGCAACCGCAACAACGTGGGCACTCCCCCCGCTGTCATCAAGCCCGTTGCTTAAGCGGCATGACGGCGTCGGATCGGTTATGGAATATCTAAAATTGTTTATCAGCGTTGATTGTTCCAAGTTGGTTTCTGGTTTAGAGAGCTAGACAAGCTCATTCATGGGAAGTTCTTGCCATGGCAATGACTGAGATGAGGTGGAGGTTGAAAATAATCTGACATAACATTCAAGTCTGATTGATGAGCGATATGATAGAGACAAGATAGACGAGACTCAATGAAAAAAGAACAAACCATTACTGATTTCCTTGGAAGTTGATGTCTTCCGAATTGAGGCTTGCTTTGTTTTAAGAGGATTGTGTTTGGTTAATGTTAAGCACGGGATCCTCGGATCTGGCAAGTGACCTAATATGATCAGAATGCGGGGAAGCTACAGCACACGTGCCTCTTAACCAGACTTGATGTCGGCATTTGCTAATATTTTCGTAATTTTATGTCTAACTTGCTGCAACCCTTAATCAGATCGAGTATCTAAAGTTTGCCAGGTTGTAGATAATTCTCCGAGTGGTTGGTGGCTTGTGAGATGTCTGTTGAGGCGCCTTGGAGTCCTTGTTACACAGCTGCAGTGCCACCTGCATGCCAAGGGCCATCAAGAATCGCAATGCCATTGCTATATAGATATCCCTTGTCTTGACAAACGCTCCTCGGAAATGGCTTTTGTTCTTGTAGGGTAATTTCTCCCTCATGTTGGAAGCAAAAATAATAAGAAAGCACCTTAGTAATTGATGTCGACGTCGACGCCGACGACGCATCTCAATACCTACCCGGCACTAGATGCAAGCAAGTTGACTAGACATTGAACAATTTTGTTGTTACACAGCGTTAGCATTTCCGTAACACCTTTTCCATCGTCAAAGTGATTGCATCCCCAACAGTGTTACTCATTTAGGGATAGGCAGAGCCTACTGTTCCCTCAATCGTTGGCCTTTCCATTCTTCAGATTTGGAGAACTGGAGGTGGCTTGCAACAAAGCGATTACTTGTTGGCCTAGGTATATAGAGCACAAATTTGTCGCTGATGACCATCCAATAAGATCCGGTGTGGTGTATCGGTTATCATTCCGCGTTTTCATCACTGAAAATCCGCGGCGAGGAGGGTTCGACTCCCTCCATCGGAGTTTCTTTTTCCTCATACGATCTACTATTCTATTTTTTGTTGTCAAATCCTTATCGTTACAATAGAGAAGTGCCATTTGCATCGTTTTCTCTCGACACTTGAGTTGGCTCATCCTTTGAAGCCCAACATAACGGGCAAGTTGACTGAGACCTCCTTCCCTGTAAGTGAACCTGGGATGGCTTGTGGGGGCCCAAAATGATTCTATCGTTTGATTCGCTAGATCTTGATCCCGCGGGACAGACCGCGGGTAGATCTTATCAAAAGGTATGATTGGTCCGCTTAGTCACCAGTCAGCCATGCTACCTTAGTATATAAGGCGACTGGCACCTCCTCTTCTTATGCTAGAAATCAAGGCTCTTTAAACCCTCTCTTATGTGCTCCTCTGCTGTGCGTGCCACAGTTGCGATAGATATACAATGGTGGTCTCAATAGAAGCGCAAGAGTAAGCCTAGTCTCTCTTTAGCCAGCACAACAGATGCCCCCCAGTATGTCGATCCGGGCTATGAAACGGAGGGCCTGCCTGAACCAATTAGCGTGTTGGCTGCTGTCGATCGATGACGTTGCGTCTGGAGATGCGGGGTTGAAGGTGCAGATAACGTTTGTATTCTAGCG
>PVQA01000588.1:0-32892 GCA_002980515.1 Fusarium burgessii | reverse complement strand
AGTCGGCACCCACCAAGCAATACTGCACGGAGGCCTGCCTGTTGGGCCTGAAGTGAGGCTGGAATCTTGACGGCAACCGCCCTAACGTGCTCTCGCATCGTACCGCCGAAGGTGGCAGCCGGCACCTTATCGACGCCGATGAGTTTGTCCGCCTAGTTGGCGAGCGGCTCTGCCAGAACCCGTATCGAGACTGAGGCGTTGGATGACTGGGGCAAGATAGGAGCGATAGGCGTGCTCTTCAGGCTGGAGCTGGCGCCGTATGGGTACACATTCGTCGGCAAAGGAACGCTACCTGGCCATCTCCGCCTCTTGGAGCAGGAGAGCGGCATCTACGCGCGGCTTGACAGGCTCCAGGGCGAGGTGGTACCGGTGCACCGGGGACTAGCACGGCTAGATGGGGGCTACAATTCAATTGATTTAAGTCTCGACTTTAGGTCCTTTGGCTTTCGCCAACTGAACTTACATAAAGTAACAGACTCAATATAATTCCTCCCAATTCCTAGTCTCAGGACCCCGCGAAATACCCTGCATACATCCCAGAACCCATACGCTGACCTTCCCAGTTGCGCTCTCGTGGTCTAAGATTATAACTAGCTAGGTCTATGTGTTATTAGATTATATTAAGAAATAAACTATTCTTTAGCTATATAATATTATATTATATTTATCCCCCGTGTTGTTATACTGTGTTGTGATAATGTGTTTGACTTATTGGGTTGCTTTATTACTTAATCCAATGTATTACTTATTCTTATAGATTGAGGCCACTTATTTAATTGGATCTTAAGGTTTGAGGCAACAGCTGTGTGATATATTGACTTAATATTATGGTTATTGTTTTTTTTTGAGCATAATGTATTACATCTTATATTATATTGAAGTTAAACACATTATATTATGTCATCTTGACTGTGTGACCTTCCTCACTTATAGTGTAGCTGCAGTTAACCTACCTTTAAATAATAAAGTTTCCATAATATATAATAAGTATAAATCCTGTAACTATATTACTTAATATGGAAATACAGATAATCTAAGTTATACTCCTCCAATTAACGCCTGACGAATAAAGAAAGGGTAAACCCCGGATATAATGTTGACAATGCCTCCCGTCTCCAAATTCAAGAACTCCATCACAACCACTTCTATGCTTAGGCGGTCTTAGAGAAGCCTGGCGCTAACTAGCTCGAGCAATATGTGGCGTCGTCGTCCTAGCAGTCCTACTGATACCCCTTAACACCCGAAGCGTATGAAGAACTCGCTACGATTTCCGCATTACGATTACCCCTAAACGCCTCCTTATCGATGCTCATGGAAGCTATGGAGGAGTTAAGTCGTTCGATGCATGCACAGATTGAACCTCATCTGCTCAGCCTTAGTAGTATTGGGTTTACGTTCAAGCTAAATAAATATATCGTTGTTAAGAAGGTCTGCCCTAATCGAGATTGCAACTTAACTAATAAACGGAGTATTTTCGATATAATTAAGCGTTATCCTCTATTACCATATATTATCTGAAGTTTCTACCGAACTGAGGAAGCGATCTTGCTAGAATATGCTATAAATAGGGATCTTATATCCCTTCTTAGGGAAGAACAGTAGAGAGACGGGTTATCTCAGCAAATAGTAGGGGTTATAAGAAGATAACCTATAGAGTGTTACTTCTGTTAGATAAAGCAGCTTGGTGCTGCTGCCGCTTGGCTTGAAGAACTTGGGTTGGCCTACTGTGACATTCGTCTTAAGAATATACTTTTATGTCCCGCTGGATACGTAAAGCTAGCAGACTTTGACTGTATACTTAAGATAGGAGAGGATATATTATCTAGAATGGAACCATTCGCTAGACTTCTTGGTAATAAGGGCGGCCTAGATTGCAGGACGTATGGAAAGGCTGGCTGCCGAACTGAACAGTTCGCCATTGGGTCGGTCTTCTATTCATTGACTCGCGGCTACGACCCGTTTGAGGACCAATGGTGGGGTCCGGATTATGGTCCAATTCGTATGCAAAAGCTACAGAGGATGGAGTTTCCCCTAATAGGGAACTCGGAATGCGATGGGGTTATATGGAGTTGCTGGCATGGCCGATATGAGTCCATCACGAGACTCGCTGCTGACATTAACGCTGTAGATGGAGATGCCTGGAGAGTCACTTGCGAGGAGGATCCTCTTTGGGTCAAAGCAAGAGTGCACGAGTCCAAGATGATTGCCCAAAGTGGGATTCTGGAGCAATTAATGACCTGCTAGTTATGTTGCCTTCTAACAATACGAGAATAGCGCGTCTGTCGCCCACATTGCATCATCCCAACCACCGAACACAGGTCAGTATCTTCTCATCGAACTCCTCAAGTTCCATCATCGAGAAGATCATGCCGCAAGGCCAGTCTAAGATGATCGAACCCATCTACCCGCTGAATTTCTGAGCAGTCCTCGCAAGGGTCCAGTTCCACCGTTGAGCCAAGGTATTCCGTTCGTTTGATAGTCCCACAATTGCCGCAGTCCTCTGGCCAAGGAATGGTCATGGCTGGCTCTTCAATGACATGTTGGCAGAGCTTCGTCTTTCGAGGGATCAAGGTCTTACACATCTTGTATCTGATTTCGTGAGTTTGACAGCATATCTTGAGGTGGTGAGAGGGCCTTACGCGATGGTCTAGGTTAAAGGCAGAAAGCAGGAAAGACTTGGACTGATGTTTGCCTTGGATATTTGGCTCATTAAATACTCCTTAACATGCCAAACACATGTACCGACCCTGTCAAACGGTGGCTAGCCGCACTAGTATGCCAGTAAGCAATTTAACTGCGTCAAGACCATCACAATGCAGTGCAGGAAACGCTCCATGCCTGTAGGCTCTATTCACGATAGCCGTTACCCCCATGATCGCCTGATTGCCCGCAGGCTGCGGGGTAGGCCTCTCTGACCAAGCCATTTTCAGTCTGAAGAATGGTGCGTTCAAGACAGGCAACAACCAGCTAAAGCGTATCTTGTAATTCAGAGACAAGTCAGAAAGACCCGCCACGACGCATCATTTGCGTAGGGTATCCTTCCACCCATCCAAGAGTGCCATTTCAACACGTTATGGCTTTCTATTGGAGAAAAGCCAGGAATAGGCAACCAGCACAGAATGGTGTAGAAAACAGGGCTACTTTGTTGCTACGATGTGTAGGGAATGCGAGATCAATAGCATAAAACAGATGGTTAATATTAAAAGTCAATTAGAAACATTTAATAATAATAAAAAGGACTGAAAAATTAAACATAGCTTTTAAGGCTAAATATAAGAATTAAGAACTAATATCTTACTAGAAAGCATTATTGGTTAAATAAGTATGGTGGCTTATATTTATGTAAATATACAGTACTTTAAGATAATAGCAGGCTCTTAACATCAGGGGCTAATTACATTACCAGAAAGACCACGCGTTTAAAATAAAAACACACATCCAAGGTCCTCTATACACCAAAAATCAAAATAAATGACAAACACAACTGACATCAATCGCTGGGATCTCGTATCCTCTCTATACGGTCCAGGTACCTTCTGGAGCTGGCTCTTGATCGTTGTATCAGTCTTTATCAGCTGGACCCTCAACCCCATCGCGAAACAATCAGACTCAATCACAAACGACTTGATCGCAGCACTTACACTCCCAATCGTTGCAGCCGCGGATGCACTCCACCAACTCGCTAAATACAACCGCCCTAATCGCCCACCAGTACTTCTGAGCCACTCGCCTGAGGATATCCAACTCGCCGCTGCGCTCGAGGCCCCACTGGCTCTCTGTGAGGTCTACGTTATTCTCGCCATATTTCTCCACAGCGTTGCCTTTCGAAGACACCAGTGAAAACGTATGGCTTGTGTTACCGTTTCGACTCTTTTGTGCTTTTCACCGCAGTTGGTCATATTCTTCACATACCCGGATCTTCCGGTGTCGATAAGCCCGTTTGCTCGGCCATTTCTGTTCAACTTCGTGCTTGCGTTGGGATTCATATCTGGCATAATGGCTATTATGACGGGAGTCTCGGTTATTCGCACTGCTGTTGTTACGGTCTATCGCAAAGCCAGGCCCTCCAGCGATGAAATTCGCGACTCGTCGAAGGATAGGCATACCAAGTTCGAGACCTGGTCGAATTTATTGGCTGGAATTATCATTGCTATTGTGATCATAGCTGTAAAGTCTGGTATTGCTGGCAATACTGGTTATTATGCTGCTTTTGGAACTCAGACTCGTGGACTGAGATTTACCCCGAAAAGTAACGTCCCTCTTACGGACTTGGATCAGATAGTAGCTTTGGCAGGTGGCGCCATTACACTCATGTTCAGCGTCTATGATGCCGTAAAGGATTGGAGGCTGCCGTTCGGGGTTCAGAGTTGAAACCGTGGTTAGATTGCTTCTGAGTTTCCAAATTGAATATAGATACACTAAGTTTGTGGGAAACTTGTATGATGTCTCAACGAGATAGATCAAGACAACGCAGAAAAGATTGCACCCTATTATTGAGTTGAAACTGCAATAATGAATATTTTGGTTGAGGTTTTGTATATAAGGCCTAGGCAGCATGTTCTGCCTAAACTTAGTAAACTCTGAGCTGATTGGGCTTCTTTGATGTATTGGCTCGATATATCTCGTTGAGATATCATAAGTTGAACTATCAGTCCAATCAACAAAAATGTCTATGGGTTACGAGCGAAGTGCTCATGCTCCCTGAAAGTGTGTAAGAAATAAGGTGTTATATTTGATGTGTTGTCTAGATCTATCTCGCAGAGAGATATTGATATGGCTTTACACAAAAATTAACTTCTCTCTGAGGTTTACAGGAGACATAAGGGCCAAAACTGTATTTGGCTTGGTAATATACAAAGTGTCACTGCTGAAGCACC
Source organism: Fusarium burgessii (assembly GCA_002980515.1). NCBI lineage: Eukaryota > Fungi > Ascomycota > Sordariomycetes > Hypocreales > Nectriaceae > Fusarium > Fusarium burgessii. The sequence continues at coordinate 28,015 of PVQA01000588.1, read as the reverse complement.
GGATTACTATTAGTACATCTCGACCAGCAATGAGGCTCTACGACGCACAAGCACCCCACCCAATGGTAGTTCGCCTCTTCATCCTCGTAAGAGGCGGCATCAACCTTGGTGTCAAAAACATCGTCATATGCGAATATCTCGACGAGACCGCTCAAGGCAGCAAATCCCTCTTTGTAGAAACACCAGAGAAGTGCGCTGTAATAAAACTGTGGCAAAGACGAATGGACCTGGAGATCGCACAGCCTATACTCTCATGGACTTATGACGATCCAGAAGCCGCGAACTATTACATGGGACACAGAACCCCCATCCCTGAGGCGACACTGATGCAACAAGTTACTATTAGGTAGGTCTTGAACCGTTTGGATGAGGAGTTGGAGGGAAAGAAGTATCTCTGTGGTAAGAGGTTTGCAGCGGCGGATATTCATTTTTATGCGCTTCTGAGACCGATGATGGGTAGGGCGCCGTGAATACTTCATCCAGGGAGGAATAATTTTGTGGAGTAATTTCCGGGGATGGATGCTAGAGATGCTAGCCAGGAAGCTTTGCGGGCCTTTGACTCGTGGGTTCAGGTTTGATGGTTGAGTGAGCCGTGGAACAATGAGGATGCATTGTCTCTGCTTCATGGGAGCTGACTTTGCTGCTTGCGTCAAGCATACCAAGGATATAGTCAAGTCTTGAAGGAATGGGTATACTGGAAAAATGAAATTAAGGACTGAGAATAACTGCACTTTTCTTGAGACAGGGGTGTATTGATTCGTAGTAAAAAATGGCTAAACCGGGATGATGTCTGTCCCGATCAGCCCTAAAAGAATGAAAGAATTAGAATATTGAAGTGCTCCAAAATGGCGTATCTATCTGTATCCAGCACAAACGTCCTGGTAAACATTCTTCTCAAGACCAGCAGCGTCAGTGGGAATATAGTTAAGATAAGTCGCATAAGAATACGTCCAGCGGGGGTCATTAGTCTCAGTCTTCCAAGTCCAGTAAATCCAACCAGCCATACCAGGCTTCTCATACAGCTGCTGCTGAGCTGTAAAGAACTTGTTGAAGAAAGCCTTGTCGTGCCAGTCAGCGTTGGACGTCATACTCCATTCACCAGTTATAGTGAAATCCTGGCCGCTCACGAGACGAGAATCAGTACAAGCGCTGTGCATGAGCTGATACTGATCGCCGTTGTTGTTGCCAAGAGCAAAACCAATGTAGTTGTGGTCATCGAAAGCGGTGTAGGGATCGTTGGCTACGGATGAAACAGAGCGAGGGTTTCCAGAGTCCCATTTGCTGGACATGAACTGAACGTGAAGCTTCTTGTTGTCAGGGACTTTGAGAGAAGCTTCGGTATCGCGGACAGCTTTAAGGGCAGCGGGATAGTATTTCTGGATCAAGCCGGGGTCCTCGCCAGGTGCAGGATAACGGCCATTTGCATCATGGCGAGAAACAGGCTCGTTCAGAACCTCGATAACACCAACGGTGGAGTAAGCAGAGTTGGTGTGAATACGGTTTGTCATCCAAGCAAGCCACTTTTGCGCACGACCAAAGTTATAGTCGTTGAAGAAACCAGCTGGTTTGTTGTTCTGGCCAGTAAAGACATCTTCTTGCTGACCTCCAGGAGCACCGTGAAGATCGATGATGACGTAGATTCCAAGATCAGCAGCCTTTTGGACGACAGCGTCGAGGTAAGGAAGCATGCGGTTTCCATCGGCGAAAGGCTCACTAGCCTTGTCAACGATATCTACATAAGACCAGTATCCGATAGGAATTCGGATGGTGTTTAGTCCTACGTCATGGACAGACTGGACAGTAGCGGGGTTGATCCAGTTCTTCCAGTGTTCTTCGAATCGATTGTTGCCGGTTTCTCGGTTTGATCCTAGGTAGTGATCTCGCATGCAATCGAACTCGGATTTTGAGTCGCCGCACTTGAGAACGTTTGCCCATTCATCTCCCTGCATCCAAGGCTCACAGACGAGCCAGCCTATGAAGATCAGCAACTATGTTAGGATAGTGGATTACAAGCTACTCACCGCCAAAGTTGACTCCGCGGATCTTGGTAACGCCACTAGGCAAGTTTGGTTTGAATCGTTTCCCAAGCTGTTCATGACGAGCAGTCTGGTTGAATGCAGCCAGGTCGTGCTCATGTGGAAGCCATGCTGAGACTGAGCCAGCGAGGATCAAGGGGAGAAGAGTAGAATAGTGCATCTTAGCAAGAGGCAGGTGTGAAGTCTATGAGATGAGGAGGGAGTAACTAACATTATTTCTTGGCAATGATGCAGATATATAGTCTGAGTAATGAGTATAGTTGACAATAGCCTATTCATCTCAACCTCACATGATGCCGATCAATTCTTACTCCGCTTATCTGTCTCAGCCTGCCTTCTAAGCCAAAAATTTCCCTCAAAGTCCGCAACATTAGTAGATAATACCCTTTAGTCTGCTGCATTAACCCAGCTGATCAGGATATCCAGATTATTCGGCCCGTTAACTTACATTGAAGTACCCCATATCATGCCATTAAGTAAGCGGGCAATCCAGCCTCGTAGCGCCTTTGAGCATGTAGAGTCCCTCATTTTCAAAAATGAAGTAACATCAAGCCACTAGTTGGTGGTTCAATACGGACTTCTTTTTACAATGTGCTCATGGTTGATAATTACTCTGCCAATTAACTGATGGCAGTTTAAAAATTCACAACTTGCTCAACACTTCTCGTTTCACTAGTGTATTCCTTCGAATTTCGATTCATGTTTCGAAACGTGCTTGGGTAGGATTATGGGATACCTTTTTAGGTTAGCTTCGCCCCGGACTAAAATAAAGGAATTAAATGAATAGGAGAATTTCAGAGTTTCGGCAACGAAAAAGGGCCATCTACTGGTCAAGTTTCTACGTAATTCCTAGATCCCTGCTGCCTTCTGGGCTGTCTTGTCACACAAAGCTTCAGTTTCGTCCATTAGGACGCAACGTTGTAAATCAAGCTGGCGGCCGATCCTAGGGGAACTATTGTGTGGAGAGACAAATGGAACTTCCTCTTTGAGCAACGATCATACCACAGAGATCATCACTCTGCATATAGATAACCGAGTAGAGGCCGACGTTGCATTATAGCCGGGCACTCCGGAGTTCTTTCTATGACCTCATGACAGTTGTTACATCGACTAATAGGTTAAACTATCTCTATGTTATGGAAACGCATCAGCAGCCAATAGCTGATAGGTAACTTGGTTGAATACGAGCTTTTAAAAACCCTGCAGGAATCACTTGCCGAGGGAATGGAACCATAGGGCAGCAGTGTTGTTAGTGCATTGACCCATCCCTTGTTCCGATCAGCCCTAAGGACAAGTAACAGGGGTATGCTGGAGGTTGACTGGGATGTTCAACGGTCCGCTCTCAATGATACGGACAAGATCAGATTGGATGAAGTCTTAGGATTACTGCGCTATCGAATACACATTTGCCGAGGAATAGAAGTTTGCCCAACTCATAAGCTGACCCAGGAGCGTAAAACACATGAAAACTCCAAAGCTGATTCCAATAGATTTCACTGAGAGTTGAGGATGATTTGTGTTTGCGAATATGACATGCTGGAACTTTTGATGATTAAATAAATTGGGGAAAACTTTAATGCAGCAAAGAAACCCTTCTCTGCTCACACGTCCTGAGCGTTGCCCATAGACTACACCACAAACCTCGCCATAATTAGTGATAATTGCTGATAACAGTCAAATATGCGTTTCCAGACTCATAAAGTTCCTTGCCATTATTCCATTATACTTAGTCGACAACCAAGCCTGACCAAGACCATCGCCATCAGTATAAGCATAAGCCATAACGTGTTCATTCCTCTCAAACAGATCAACGACATTCTTGTCCACTTGTTGATCTGGCCTTGGTCCGAACATGGAGTGAAGTTCACCTAATCGTAGACACATCCAAACTCAGTGGCCCATATGGGCTTGTGGTATGTATTCCAGTAATAGTCTATGTCGGCCTGAACACCAGCCATATCGGGTTTGTAGATGTGTATAGCGGTAAAGTCCCATTCTTTAGCCAGAAGTGCAGCATTGAACTTCTTGAGTCATTTTTCGTCTTTTTGGGTACACATTGAGGGACTACCGAGAAGAGTGCCTTTATTGCCGTGAGGAACAATCATTTGATGCCATAGATTAACGGCGTCGGCAACTCTCATGTTGGCTGAAGTATCCTGCCCTTTGCAGTCTGGCTCATTGAAGCCAAGAAGGTATTGAGGTGTGCTTTTCAGGTTCTGAAAACGAGCAAAGCGCTTCGCGTCTTGTGGTCCGTTATGACCATTACCCCAAAGCATGGAAACACTAACAACTCCGGAAACAGATGTTGGATGAGGAGTCCAGTCGTACCACCAGCCCAGGTGGTCCTTCCAAAGTGGCATGGCATTAACGCTCGTAGAACCAACTTTCTTGCTGCCAGGGATCAGAGGAGCTGTTCGTGAGGCAATGGAAATGTTGGTGGTAGGTGTTACCATGGCGCTGGCCATCGATGCAAGCGCAGCAGCACTGTAAAGAATGTTCGTTAAAAAAATTGTCAAAATTTTAAATTGTAAGTATAGTTTCAAGCATGGAAGGAGAAAAGAGTGATGGAATGTTGGTTTGAGGAACGAAAGCTCTGATGGCCAGAACAAGAGGACTTTTAAACCTATCTCAAGACAGTCTTGGCGAGATTGTCGGCATCTCCATGAATCTGCTCATGACAAACTGCTCAATCCCCTGAACTGATTTCTGTCTTGTGATCACGCTAAAGTTGATAGCTCGATAATGTATAAAGAGCCACTGTAGTCCCTATAAGTGCTTTATGCTATCGAGATATGACTAGAGACTTGATAAAAATTTATATGTCGATGTGGGAAACTTAACGAGCGGATTCATATTGAGAACAAGCAAAGCTACGCATTGCGATAATATGGATGGATTGATGGCTAAGTTCTATCTTGAGATAAAGATAATAGTACGGGTTAAAGTCGGTCGCTTCTTTCAATGGGTCCTTTATGGTCATCATCTCTTGGAATAGTCTCCTCTTCCCCACGCACTTTAGCAGTCTCAGGATCCAGTCCCCAATTGACAATATCAGGATACTTCCGTACATAAAACCACATCCCCATGATAGCAACAATACTTCCAACACTAAACGCAGCAGCCAATGGGAACCCGATCGGATACCTAGGCGAATCACTGACCCGCCATGCACGAAGAGGAATAGAAGCATGTCCAGCATAGACAAGAGTAACAGCGATAGCCACCAAGATAGATCTAACCTCTGGCTCTTTCCTCAAAATCTCAGCGAGCCACGCAAGGAGAGCATAGCCCCAAGCAGCCGTAGCAAAAGTAAGAAAATAGAAAGCCATAATCGTCTGCCAAGAGCCAGGCCATCCGGAAAGAACCGAAGTTGCGACGAGTTGCAAAGTGGCGGCGCCAACGCTGACCTGCCATCGCCAGGCTTTCCAATCACTTAGGGCGTTAAGACCAATGTTGCAGACTATGCTTATAGCGTAGCCACCAAGTGGGATAAGATTGACTGTGTAGACTGAATAGCGTGGTGTTCCGTCGGCATTTTGAAGACCTTTTAGAAAGAGGAGAAAGTAGGCGTTTGCGCGTTGACTCCAGGCGAATTGGAGATAACCTGCGAGAAAGAGATATGAGAGTGGACTCAAGACGAGGAGCTTCATTTTCTGGATGAGAGTTTTGAAGGGGATCATCTTGGAGGTCTTGACGCCGCTGTCGCTCATTCGAAGACGACAGAGTTCTCGCTCAGATTCAGTAAGCCAGAGTGCTCGGGTGATGGCAGGCGAGTCAGGAATAATGACAAGACCGACAAGACCCCAGAAAATAGTCATTATACCACTGATGATGAAGAGCCATTGCCAACCAGCGAGGCCAGAGACGCCGTTGAGGTTTCTATACAAAGCAGCTTGGACGATGCCAAGAAACATGTTTCCCGCGACGCCGCTGACGCCAAAGATTGCCAGCCGCTTTCCCAGCTCTTCGGGTCTATACCTAACCACAAATTAGTCATTTTGAAGTCTGAAGAGATTTAATATGCAAGAGTACCAATTGAAGATCAGGTTCACGATTCCAGGCCATGATGTTGACTCGAAAACACCAAGAAAAAATCGCAGCGCAAAGACAGTCTTGGCGTTTGGAGCTCTATAAGTGAAGAGCGTGAATAAACCCCAGATAATCTCACAGATTGGTAAGAACAGCGATGGTCGAACGCGAGTCTGAATGAGTTGCGAAGGGACGATGAAGAGAGCGTATCCGATGGAGAAGTATGTCGTAAATTCCACCAATTCATTGCCATACAGTTTGAGATCCTCTTTCATTCCCGAGACATATGCAGCTGTTGTGGCCGATTGATCCATATCCTAGAACCGTTAATAATTCCCCAAAAATCTTACATATGATAAAAACCTTGAAAAGACCAGCGATAAACGCCCAAACCAGCAACAAGCAATCAAGCTTGAGTACCAAAACATGAGCCGGATTCTTGAAATACGGGTGAACCTTGGCCAACCACGACGTCGACTCAACATACGTGACATTCTGCCTCTCCTCAGAAGCAGAGTCATTCGCCGGCGTCGACATGATTTCTCTCCAAAGCTGTTAAAAGAAAAAGAGGAATTGAGGAATGATCGACACTTGGGGTCCAATGGAAGAATATTTAAAATTCCCCGCCGCCACGCTAGAGGTGTTCTAGAGCCATGGCAAGTAGCCTCAGAGTTCGGCTATCTTGAGAAAAGGCCACTAGACTATAAATAGCGCGAAGTAAAGAGTAATCATGAGTCAAGCAAGATCGGAAGCATGAGAGAAACTGCCGTCTTGGTATGATCAAAGGTTTGGTTTAGCAGAAACACCACAAGATTACCCCACAGCTATCTCAAAATACAGAAACAATAATTGGTTAGGTGTCGAATGCGGGTACATTCACCCGGCTAACGTCTTCCATCCAGCAAATAACAAATCTCCCCTCCCCATAAAACCTTATCGAAATTGCCCTATCAAGCTAAAACCATCGGCCAAGTCCCGATAAACTCGGGTTACACCATCCGAAGGCGGAGATATCTAAGACGCAGCCTGCACATCCCAATTCATCACTAACAAAGTAAAAAAGATGTCTTCTGAACCGCTGTATCCCGCTTATCTTCCCACCCGTTCTGATGGTTACACAGCGCCTGTAGCTGTACCCCTCTTTGAAGCGGAAGAACCAGGTCTTCGGGCTGATCTCACCAAGGCGAATCTTCTCAAGGGCGCTACGACGTCTAATATTACCCCACGGATTGGGACGGAAGTCTGGGGTGTGCAGATCAGTGCGTTGGGAAAGGAGGGTCTTGATGAGTTGGCTTTGTTGGCTGCTGAACGGGGTGTTGTTGTTTTTGTGAGTACCTAATGATCGAGATTTTGAGGGATAATTGTTGACTTTTTTCGTAGAGGGATCAAGATTTTGCAGATATTGGGTTTGACAGGCAGAGGAATATTGTTAAGCATTATGGCCCGCTTCATCAACATCCTACTATGGGATATCCCAAGGGTACTGGACCGGAGTTTCATGTTGTGTATGCCGATGAGAAGTCGTGAGTTCCTGGCACCCTTTCGGCAATTGTTGACTTACATGGCATACAGTGGCAATTTGAGAAAGCTTCTTGGCCCTCGCACGACATATGACCTTTGGCACATTGACCAGACCTTTACCCCGAATGTCCCCTCAACCACATTCTTCTGGGTTCTCGAAATCCCCGAATCAGGTGGTGGCGACACTGCCTTTACATCACTCACGGCAGCCTACGAGGCCCTCTCACCAGCTTTTCGAGAAACACTTCACGGTCTCAACCTTTACCATACATCTGCTTCCGAAGGTGAGGTGCGACGAGTCGGTCAAGAGCGGGCCTTAGCAGAAGCCATCAACGCCACGCACCCTCTGGTCATTAAGCACCCCGTTACTGGAAAACCATCGTTATTCGTCAATCCCACGATTGCTCGCCAGGTGGAAGGCTTCCTGCCAGAAGAGTCAGACCATCTGCTGTCGTTTTTGAAGAATCATATTCGAAGCATGGACTTTAGCTGCAGGGTAAAGTGGGAGAAGGGTACAGTGGTGGTTTGGGATCAACGGGGAACGGCACATTCTGCTGTGCCTGATTTTCAAGATAATGAGAGGAGACATATGGTTAGGATTATTCCTTATGGATCGAAGCCTGAGCCTGCTTTTAGGTAATATTTACCCACCACCTAGGGCCGATATAATAAAAGATTGGAACATGGCATAAGAGAGAAAGACAGTTCAATTTTCATCGCAGACTAGTGTACACATATAACGATTAGTGCAAGTATTACAGCAGCAATAACATGCATCACAACTTTGAGTCCTTATACGCGTCTCTTGCACGGTCTGCTGGAGCATTTGAACTGATTGCCTCGAGTTTACAGCCGAACTGTTGATCACTGAAATAGAAACGCCCTTTTTGCTTTTCCCTGCGATGTCACTGCGTCGATACCCCCTTGCAACCAGTATCTCTGGTAAATAATGGCACCGTCTATTGTTAGATTTACAATTTTAAGTCATCTCCAGGCGCAGTAGAAGCAACTTCTCGCTTTATCTACATTTTTAGAGACATAGATGTCATATGTAGGTCATTATTAGCCATAAAGCGTTCAGCTCTACAGATACCGAACACGTTCTATCCTACTATTGGTCCTTGCTGTGACACGGCAGATAACCCTGAACCAACACGATTACTACCCCGCTCCATCATATCATCCCTGGACTTGCATGGATCTCACAGGATTTTTATTATTCCTCGAGTCATCCTTGTGTAAATCAGAAGTTACCGTACAAATTCTAGCACTAAATCGCTCACAGCTTTCGATCGACGCTTCAATCTTTGTTTCGTTGACGATAGCAGCTGGTTCAGCTCGCTCTCACACCATGAGTCAAGACAACCCTACTGATGCCTCCTCGACAGGCATTCTTCCTCCTCAGCACTGGGCTCAGCAGGATGTATGGCCAATAACCCCTCACAATAACTCATACTGATTCAGCAAAAACAGGAACAAGCTGAAGATGATAACGATTCGACCCTGGGTGCCGATAACGAATCTTCAACAGCTTCGATTAGTTCCAGTATTCTGCATTACAGGACTATTCAAGGTCGAACCTATCATAGTGAGCAGGGTAATGCTCAGTACTGGTAGAGTAGCCACGAATGCGGGTATCAAAAATGGAGATATTGACTGAAAATTATCACAGGGGTTCAAACGACGAAGCTCAGAATGAATTAATGGATATTAAGTATGCTTCCTGCTATGCCCAATTTCGAAATCAGTGCGCTTATTGAAACTTCCTCAGCCATCATACATTGACTCTTGGTATCGGAGGGAAGCTCTATTTAGCACCATTAGAACCGGACAACCTAAAGGTATATTATGCACATGAAAATATATGACTTCTTGGCTAATATTTTAGTTTGTTGTTGATATTGGAACAGGGACCGGTAAGATAGACTGCGACTATACTGCTGTGCTTGAGACTTACTATTATTAACAACATAGGTATCTGGGCAATGTAAGTCGGTGCTGTTCATCCACAACTGTATATTCTCACTAATATGTGCAGTGACTTTGCAGACGAGCATCCGAATTCTCGTGTCGTTGGGACAGATCTGTCTCCAATTCAGCCATCTTGGATTCCTCCAAACCTCCAGTTGTAAGTCCACCAATTGAGCATTTGCTTTCTTTGATCCTGATACCAATATTATCAACCTAGTGAAATCGAAGACTGCACTCGTGAATGGACCTTCAAGCCTGATTCCATCGACTTCATCCATATGAGATGGTTAGTTGGTAGTATCCCCGATTGGAACTTTCTCTACCGCGAGGCGTTCCGCTGCTGCAGCCCTGGCGGGTGGGTCGAAAGCCATGAGACTTCATCAATAATTACAAGTGATGATGGAACGGTCAAAGAGGATTCCGCAATGGGACAATGGGGAAAGTTCTTTATTGAAGGAGGGAAAAGGCTTGGGTCAACTTTTACAGTCATTGAAGACGCTATTCAGAAGAAAGAGATGGAAAAGGCTGGGTTTGTGGATATAAAAGAGTTTGAGTTCAAGGTATGCAGACCATCACTCCGGGATGTTCTTTTATTGTGACCCAAGACTGACGGCACCATTAGTGCCCTGTAGGTGGCTGGCCAAAGGATCCTACCCTTAAAGAGATGGGGCGGTATACACAGTACGGCCTCGAGACTGACACAGAAGGCTTTGTTCTCTTTATGGCACATACTCTGGGCTGGAGTAAGGAAGAGATTCAGGTTTACATTGCCCATCTTCGGCGCGAGATGCGCGCGGGCAAATCCCACGCTTACTACCGCCAAAAGGTGGTCTGGGGCCGAAAGCCAATTCTTGAGTCTACTGCCGCTGAGTAGACATGCTGAAAGAATCCCTGTTTTTCCCCGCAGATATACAGTTATAACAGCCATACCAACGTGGAATTCCTTTATTGCTCACCGTATAAATGGGTCCTATATACCGTAATATCGCTGCATCAATGACGCTCTATCACATATCGTCGACGGGGCTCTCAGCTGCTGTCTCACCATGAGCCTCCCTGGCTTGGAAGCCAAAAAGAAGTAGCTGCATCTTGACGGGCTGTTGTGGTTGGTCAAAGCTGAGACACGGGCCATAGTGAGCGGCTGAAGCCGAGGGGCCGGATGATCACCTTCCTGCATTGGGTTGATCGACCTGAACTATCGAAAGCCACTCGTGCAGCTGTCACTTACTAGTCTAGGGTTTAACGCACTCTTGCAAGTAGAACCTTGATATTGATGGCGCCTCATCTGTCACTCTTGGGCTTCAATGGTAAAAGGCTCAAGCTAGACTATTCAGGGAGTAGAATTGGTCAGGCAATTCTATTATCCTGGTCAATTGGACGGACAAGGACTCGATAATCCCTTGTTGATGCTCCCATATTGGTCGGAATGCATCATGACCTCAACAGTCTCACATAAAGACCATCTTTTGAGGATCCCTTGCTAAGTTCCTGGTATCCTTCCGGTCTGTGGGTCTCAGTTTTCGTGAAGCATTGCTGCGTGTCCAACTCCATATCCTAGACATCCAAGCTTTGGAGCATTCCATGGCGTATAGTGAGACAATAGTTTACGTACAAAATGCTGATCCTGCGGAGGAATTGCATGAAGGGAGAAACTCTATACGTCAGACCAGCTCTCGGTAATCAATGTACGCCTGCATTGAGCAGAACGAAAGTACATAATCTTCAATTGCCCAATGTCTTCTCGCCGTGTTTATCTATCCTCTTATAGCATTCTATACGTAAACTATCACCATCTCCAAATTAGATACCACTCATCATGCCTAAAGACACTTCCGACCTCCGGGGCCAGGAGTTTGACGCTGTCCATGCGTACTTTATCGGGCCCAAGGGCGCTAACCTGCCAGACTTTAGAGCCAACATCAACACCATTCTCGATGAACTCCTCGCCGCTCGCCAAAACTACCATCCCGAAGATCAAGTCTGTCCTCAATCACCTCCCTCAATTACCCACTAACTTCAGTAGGCCTTCATCTCAAAGGAATACCGCCGGTCCCCGGTCTTCCTCAAAGCCAGATCTGATCTCCGTCTCGCCACCGAAAAGGTCGCACAGCTTCTTGGCGAGCACTCAGCTCCCTTCTGGTCACCCCGCTATGAGGCGCACATGTGCACTGATCTTACCATGTCGTCACTCCTCGGGTATTTTATGACAATGTTGTATAACCCGAACAATGTCGCTCTAGAGGCTAGTCCAATGACGACCCTTGTTGAGCTTCGGGTTGGGCAGCAATTGTGTAAGCTCTTTGGGTACAACATTGATCCCCAGAAATCCCCGAACTCTTGGGGTCATATCACCTGCGACGGTACTATCGCTAATCTTGAGTCCATCTGGGTTGGTACGTATTCTCAATCCGATGGTACAGAAGCCATACTAACATGATGTAGCACGGAACCTCAAGTTTTACCCGCTCAGTCTCTGCCTTGCATTGAGACGTGGCAAACTTCAATTCATCGGTGACAGGTTCTATGCCCCTTCGTGTTTCCATGCATCCAAGAAGACTCTCTTCAAGGACCTTGAAGGGTGGGATCTACTCAACCTCCGTTCCGACGTCATTCTCGATCTTCCCAATGCATTGAACAAGCAGTTTGGTATCACCAGCAAGTTCCTCGAGAATGCCCTCAATGAGTTCAATATCCAGACCATTGGTCGCGAGGTACTTGAGAGAGAGTTCCAGGTCAAGAACCCAATCAAGTATTTTGTTAGCAAGACGCGTCACTATTCTTGGCCAAAGGGAGTCGGTGAGTGCTCATAATTCGATAATGGAGCATAACAAGACTGACAAACTTGCAGCAATTGCTGGCCTAGGCTCAGGCAACGTGGTCGGTGTCGATGTCAACTACGCCGCCCAGATGGACATCAAAGTCCTCGAGAAGCATCTTGAAAAATGCGTCGAGACCAAAACAGCCGTTTTCGCAGTCGTCGCCATCATCGGATCCACCGAAGAGGGTGCAGTTGACAGACTCACCGAGATCCTCGAGCTGCGAGACAGATTCCAAGAAGAACATGGCCTGTCATTCCTCGTCCACGCAGATGCAGCTTGGGGAGGCTACTTTGCCACAATGATCAATCCCGACAGACGCTACAGCGTTGAGGATCAAGGAGGCTCCACTAAGCCAGAGCCTGAGTGGTACTTGGACCCCAAGACCGTTCAGGATATCAAGGCTATGGCTGGTGCGGACTCGATCACTGTTGATCCGCATAAGGCTGGGTATATCCCGTATCCAGCTGGAAGTCTGGTGTATCGCGACGGAAGGATGAGACATCTGGTGACATGGTCAGGCCCGTATCTCTCGCAGGGCTCTGCTGAGAACATTGGTGTTTATGGTGTCGAGGGCAGGCAAGTTCCCCAATAGCCCCATTATGTCGCAACTACTAATTCACCTTCTAGTAAGCCTGGTGCCTCGGCAATGTCAGCTTGGTTCTCCAACTCAACCATTGGCCTGAATCATAACGGCTATGGCAAGTTACTTGGTGAAGCAACCTTCACAAGCGCTAGAGTAAGCTTCGAAATAACGCCAACTGTCCTTCAGCTACTAACGTCTGTCAGCTCTCAGCGCACTACGCAACCATGATCAACGATGACTTTATCTGCGTTCCCTTCAATATGCTCTCCGCCGAAAACAACGGCAGCCGAGCATTCCTATCCAAACCCGTCGAAAAGCAACGCGAAAAAATTCGTGATCTCATCATTGGAAAGCCAGATCACGAAGTCTTTGAGTCTAAAGAAGCCATGAAGATCATCCGCGATCTTGGATCAGACACCAACATCAACTGCTTTGCACTCAATTGGAAAGACAAGGATGGAAACTTGAACACTGATCTTGAAGAAGCCAATTATCTCATGAAGAGAGTCGTTGATAGGTTGTCTATCACCTCTGCTAACACTGACCCCACTGAGATTCCGATCTTCTTGACGTCGACACAGTTCCTTCATGAGGACTACGGGTCATGTGCTCATAAGTTCATGGAGAGAATGGGTGTTGAAAAGTCTGATCAGAGCCTTTTCGTCATTCGAAACGTAGTGATGAGTCCATTCCCTACTCGCCACAATTTCATCGATCAGTTGATGGGTGAATTTAAGGAAGTTGTTCGTGAAGAAGTTGAAAAGTGTCGAAAGAGGAATAAGCCTGGACAAAAGAAGATTCAATTCCTTGTACAGGGTTCACCTGGAGCTTCTGAGGTATTCCTGTCCTTCCAGGCTTCGTTCCACAGCGCGACCAAACGACAGCAGATTATCCTTTCTGGGACTCTTGATAGCACCTTAAGAGACTTTCATAAGGAGCTTACTGGGGGTAATCAGGATAGCATTGTCATGCTTGAGTCCGCTGATAAAGTGTTCATTGAGGATGTCGTCGAGGTACTTGGTGACTTGGACGTGATCATGTATGAGAAGGGTACCAAGTAAGTATTCACTTCGCCATACCGACTTAGCCTTTGTACTAACATCGAGCAGAAAATATCATCAGAGAGACGGAAAGATTACCCTCAACTCGGTAGTCAAGAGTCGCCCTCTCAACTCTACCAATCGGGAGCTTGACTATCCCGCCGAGTTCATGCCTTTCTACCTATACGGCAACGAGAAAGAAATTCACTGCTCACACATGCTCGTCACGGCTCCCAATATTTCACTCGCCGCCAACAACATCACATTCGATCCACCTCTCTCATCCGAGATTAACCATCGACAAACCGTCTCCGAGCTTCTCGCCGAGGGATTGATCCTCGGTCTCTCTGAAATCCCTGAGGCGTCCATGCAACCCTTCGCTGAAAGGAACCAAGACTTGGCCGAAGAATTCTTCTTTCGCCAGGGTCAAACTTTCATGGTCAAAATTTGGAAGGATCCCAAGGATGCCTCTGCACATGGACCTGGGTTACTTAAAGACTTGGGTCGACACTTGTATGAGGGAAAGATGACGTTGGGTGAGAACGTCTTTGTGGATGCTGAGGGTCCGAATGAGGACAAGCTGAAGGAGAGAAAGGTTGAATCTGATTCTTGGCAGAGAAAGTTGGATGAAGTTGGCAGTCTGTTGGATGGCACCCACGTCGACTGTCAGGTCAATGAGACGTCCAGCATGCGCTATGGGTATGCTACAACCAGCTTTAGGTAGACAGTACCTAAACCTTGGCGAGTAATTGTTGGGCTCGATTAAAAATTTCAATTCTTTTTGTTCTTGGCACTTATCTCGATAGCATATCCTTTATAGCCACCGTGAACTCTTCCACTTTTGTCATCAAACTCATATGACTCTCCCCTTTCATAACTCTCAGTTCTGCACCAGGCATAAGCTGAACTGCCTTCTCTGACACAACGAGAGGAACGTTGACGTCCAGGTCACCATGCCACATTATCATCCTGTTCTTTTCAACTTCGACATCCTCCAGCTTAAACCCCCAATCACTTCCGAATAATCGTGCTTCCCATGCAGTCGCATAACCGCCTTGCTTCATAGCTTCCCTTGTAGCCCGCGCTATAGACTTTCTCAAGTCCGGATGATTCTCCCAGACTTCTTTGTCGCTGGCTGATCGAGCACTTATGTCTTTGTCCATCCTTTCCTGAAGTTTTTCTGGGTGTTCACTATCTCGAGCTACATCGCCCAATACTCGATCTGTAATCCAGCCCAGTATTCCTGTAGCATATGGTGCCATGTTGAACATGACTCGCGTCATGGTAAGCATTCCTTGTGTCGAGAAAGACATGGGCATAACGCCTGCAGCAGTACCAATGCCTACTAGACGGTCGCGCGGGAGGTCTTTCAGACATGCAATTGCGTAAGGGCCGCCGCCAGACACGCCCAATACAGCGAAGCGACTGATTGATAAGATATCGGCTAGTTCGAGAATATCTTTTGGATAGTCGAGAATTTTTCTATTCTTCTGAAATGTTGAGTCGCCGTACCCTGGTCGCGTTGGTGCAATGACGCGTAGGCCATGTTGAGCGGCAGCTTTGTTGATCACGTATCCTTCGTGATGAGAGCCCGGAAAGCCGTGGAGGTAGAAGAAAGTGGGTGCAGTATCATCCTGGGCGCCGTAGATTGCGTATGAAACATTTCTTCCGTCGGCTAAAGTGGCGATCTTGTCCTGGATGTCATCCATGTCGCGTCGTGGGGTCCAGGGCAAATGCTTCAAGAGTTGAATTCTTATGCAGCTCGCCTCGATAATATTTGGAGCAGTTTTCTGGAAAGTTTGGTGATAGTTTCTATGCTCTGAGGCTTTTTTTTTCTCGGCTTTGTCGGTTGCGATCCTCCATTTCCTTCGGGTGACAATGAAGTGAAGACAAAGAATTGCCAGGGTTGTATCTAGATCACGTGTCAATAAAGTCTTCTAGTTGCACAATCAGACCAATCAACCCGCGTTCAGTACCCCGGAGGTAATATAGTAAGAAGATTTCTTATTGTATGAACTATTATTCTATGCAAATACTGCTTAGTTCGTAATTGCCAGAAATTTTCACAACAATATTACGTGCTAGGCTACTACACAAGGTTTGAAGCTAACAATAGTTTGATTCAACTTCACTTTCTCACAATGCTCTCCAATAAGATATCAAAGTACGCGTCTACCCTATGACTTCCTAAACTAAAATAATGCCAAGCAAGAATATCCCAGGAGAGAGATCGTCTCGAGCTTTCATCCTGTTGTCGTTAGTTCTCTCGGTACAGGGTAGTCGGGCCTGAGAAGCCGACACTAATGCCTGTGTCATGGGGAGCTGAAGGGAATTTCCTTTGATGGTTTCGATATTCCTTGCGAGCTGTCACCGATCGGACTATCTAATTTCAGCTCATGATGGCGCTGATTTTGGCAAGGCATATGCTGGCTCTGAGCCGCGCTCCCCCACGCTGAGAAGATGGCTCGTGCGTCGTTCGTCCGGTATATGCAGGATTTCGCTGCAGGAACAAAATAGCTTATCTATGAGCTTAATTATTTACATATCAACACATTCTTTTTCAACTCTTCAACAAATTCATACTGAAATGATCAAAGCTTTCAGTTGACACTCAAATTGATACGACTATGTCGTCAAATTACCCTACAAAGTGGTACGACGGCTGTTTACCCGCAACCGCCGCAACTTACCATCTGCATCTCACAAGGTTCGACTACTCATGCCCAGACTCTTAGTTGAAACTCATCGCTTTACCGAGACTATGAATTACGGCCCGACAACTCAATGAGCGGAATGAAACCCTCTTACGTCTTCATCTCGGCAAGACTCATTTTATCCAGTGGGGAAACACAAATCATTCACATGACCTCCCCATTTCAACGGCTCATTACACCTCTTCCCGACGGTCCGTAGCCCTTTAGAGAACAATCTACCGCCAAGTAGTCTCGTTGCAATATTCGCTTCCGAAATGGTAGGTGGGAAAATCTGGAGAAATCTCCACAAAGACGAAAAGGACAAGGGTTCTGAAACCCATGAAATTTTAATCAATCATAGGCTGAGCTATATCGTGGCGGTATTTTCGGCCCGCACTCCTCGGTCGCACTAATCAATAACGTAGGTCAAGCCCGTGAAACTATTTGAAACTCGGTACTTGTTTCTTTATTGGTTGGCTTGGCTTTTCCAATTAGGAAAACGGAGGGAGCGGAGATATTGGGATCTTGATTGGTTGGGGACCTATAACGCTGGAGTTGTGAATCGAGGCTTCGGAAGAGAATGTGAAGACTTCCGTTAAGGACCTGAATGGCATTGATTTTCGGGGTGAGGCCTAATGGGGAAGACCCCTATCCGTAGAATGAAAGAGGTAGAAAGTGTAGATATAAACCGAGTTGCGGCGGCTCACAATGATGTTTCTCATGCCACTCATCTCGTCATTCCTTCCAACACTGACTGCCTGATCTCCTAAAAAATCATCCATCATGAAGTCTCTTTCTCTCATGCTCTCAGCCCTGGCTGTCCAGGTTGCTGTTGCCCAAACTCCCGACAAGACCAAGGAGCAACACCCCAAGATCGAGACCTACCGTTGCACCAAGGCCGCCGGTTGCAGAAAGGCAACCAACTACATCGTTGCCGATGCCAGCATTCACAGCATTCGCCAAAAGAACGGCGCCGGCTGCGGTGACTGGGGCTCAAAGCCCAACGCTACAGCCTGCCCTGATGAAGCATCCTGTGCCAAGAACTGCATCCTCACTGGTATGGATGCTAATGCTTACGCGAACGCTGGCATCAGCACTTCTGGCAACAAGCTTCGTCTTCAGCAGCTTATCAACGGCCAGCTTGTTTCTCCTCGAGTTTACCTCTTGGCGGAGAACAAGAAGAAATATGAGATGCTTAAGCTCACTGGCACTGAGTTCTCTTTCGATGTTGAGATGGAGAAGCTTCCTTGTGGTATGAATGGTGCTTTGTACCTTTCTGAGATGCCTCAGGATGGTGGTAAGAGTACTAGCAAGAACAGCAAGGCTGGTGCCTACTATGGTGCTGGTTACTGTGATGCTCAGTGCTTCGTTACCCCTTTCATTAATGGAGTCGTAAGTTCACTTTTATCATTGAAATCATAACGTTATACTGACATATTCTCAGGGCAACATCAAGGGCAACGGTGTCTGCTGTAACGAGATGGACATCTGGGAGGCCAACTCCCGAGCCAACTCAATCGCTCCCCATCCTTGCAGCAAGCCCGGTCTGTACGCCTGCACAGGCGATGAGTGCGGCGGCTCCGGCGTCTGCGACAAGTCCGGCTGCACCTGGAACAACAACAAGCTTGGCAACCCCGACTACTACGGCCGCGGCAAGAAGTTCAAGGTCGACAGCACCCGCAAGTTCACCGTGACATCTCAGTTCGTCGCCAACAAGCAGGGCGAGCTCACTGAGCTGCACCGCCACTACATCCAAGACAACAAGGTCATCGAGTCTGCTGTCGTCAACATCTCTGGCCCTCCCAAGATCAACTACATGAACGACAAGTACTGCGCTGCCACCGGTGCCAACGAGTACATGCGTCTCGGCGGTACCAAGGTTATGGGCGAGGCTCTCTCCCGCGGTATGGTCCTCGCCATGAGCGTCTGGTGGAGCGAGGGTGATTTCATGAAGTGGTTGGATCAGGGATCTGCTGGACCCTGCGACGCCACTGAGGGAGATCCCAAGAACATTGTCAAGGTTCAGCCCAACCCTGAAGTGACATTCAGCAACATTCGAATTGGCGAGATTGGATCTACTTCCTCGGTCAAGACTCCAGCTTATCCTGGTCCTCACCGCTTGTCGTGAGCGTTGGGTTAACAAACTCCAACACCGATATTCACTATGGACCCGTTCGTGTCCACTTGCTTTGAAGCTATTGGAGCACATATGCAAAACAGCTGTCCACTAGCTTGACACGTATGTCGGGGCGGAAAAAAATCTGTCTGGGATAGGAGAACGAACATATTTGGTATTGGAATTGTATATAAACGATAGTTTTTTCAGAGTATATTATTCACAACATATTTTTTTTTTCTTCATGATTGTCTTCAACACCAAATCTTGATTAAAGTGCCCGATGATAACCGTCCCGAGTGGCTTGCATTAGTGGACTCTTCATCATCATCCATGTACGTCATCTTCACGTGTGGCTGAAATCTGGCTGATCTAGAGCTAATCGAAGACAAAAAAACGTCATGGGTCTTCTTGCTTCAAACAATCACCCTCAACTTCATCTCAGCCACTTGGAGCATCGCGTTCCGATGCCGCGCTCGTTATCAGCCGTTTCGTCTCTCGAGATTCGAGATCTTAACCGAGATCAGATTCGTTTCTACCATCCAGGTTATTTGAAACCATTAAATCTGCTTTTTTGCCTCCCGAGGGTGGACTTCAACACGACAGAGGGGGCTTTTGGTGTGCATTATTTGACGGCTCTCACTGCGTGCCAAATTATCGCGAATAATGCCTTTGAGAAAGGATATCTAGCACGAGATGAAAAAGGGAAGGATAGGGTTTCTGACGACGAGAAGATACTGCTTCAACGAGACTATTGGTTCTTTGTCGAGGGTGATGGTAATTATGAAGCCTTTTTCCACATAACAACTTTGACTGACACATCATAGATCGATATCCAGTTGTTCCCAGCTTCAGAGACTGGCAGTTCCCTCATGATAAACTACCCGAGTGGTGGACGTCCCCGTCATCCAAGACATCGCTTTACTCCAAGCGATGCGCCATCACAAACACCAGCTATGCTTTTACATGGGCACATTTAATTCCCAGAGAAGAACAGCAATGGTTCAGTAAAAATGGCATGGGTCTGTACGGCGGTGGATCACGTACAATCGATGACCCGCACAACATCCTCCCTCTCAAAGCAGATCTCTATGTATGCTTTGACCAAAGTGTATTTGCTCTGATTCCAAAGCAAAGTGGTCAAGCCAACGGCGTGGAATCAAATAACCAATACGTCCTTCACGTACTTGATGGTCGAGAAGCAGAGTTTACCGCCTTGTATCAGAACAGACCTGTCGAGACCCTTGTCGAAGGAAGTCGAGAATATCTTTTCGCCCGCTTCGCCTGGTCCATCTTCTCATTCCTCAAACCCTTCCTTACATCAGGTGTCGGACGAAGAGTCGTCAGATTCCGCTTCAGAACCTCCGATGATGCTGCTGAAGAAGAGCATCTGATTTCTGAAATGCAGAATGTGTTCCTTGACTCTCGAAAGCTTGAGTCGCTATATGGAGGTGGCAATCGACGGAAAATGGTATCGCTGGAGGACTCTTATGTGGATGTTGAGGATGAATGGGATGATGAACACCCGGGACGGACTGAGATGGAAGGGTAATGATGTTATTTCTTAGGACTTTTTGTATTTGATCAGCGTGAGGTGATTGCTAATGATTTGCTTTGATATAGGAAAAGACGGTAGCCTTTAATAACCGAGTTGTATCTTGTTCTCTTTATATTTTAGTGATTGTTGAGTTCAGCTTGTGGAATGACATTATTAGTATCACCGAGATGTTATTTCGGTGTTATTAGTGAGTGTTATATTGAGCTGAGTTTCATGCTGATCTGTGAAGGGCTGGATAAATGTTAAACCCTGGCCAGTGAATAGTACCTCTGGCCTAGATTATTTATCTGGATTTCATGCACTCGTAATTGGTCATCCGCCCAGCATGGAATCTTGACAGGGTCTTGAACTCTAAATATCATAACCAACAACCAACAACCAACGAGCGCACTGATCTGACCAATCAAGTGTGAGACACCTTGAAGTCGCAGGTAATCGTCGTGTGCGAGAAAATGCATAAATCAAGAAGCAACAACAGGTCTAGTCTCTGAGCTGGTAGCGGAGTAGGCAAGTCGAGTGCCAATCGTTCAATTAATATATTTCATATAATCGATTTAGCTCAAGATAACGATTAAAGAGGATATGCTGATGGCACTATCCCTTGTACTGGTAACTTACAAGGCGCCCATGTCTTGTAGTGCATCTATTCCCTAAGCCACAAGAGTTGTCACCAACAAACACGCTCTTCATTCTTCACATAAGGAAAATCACACAGATCTGGTAGTGATGAATTAGGTATTTGGGCAATCCGGCGAATATTTTAATTCCCTAGAAGACTTAAGAATTCTTTTACTTTAGCGCTTCCTAACACTATTGCCCATCAGGTTCACGGCTAAGAACGTGTTATCGAACGACTGCCGAGCTACATAAGCCCAACACAACCAACACAACAAAAAGAGACACCTGTTTCAGTCGCCGGATAAACATTCGGAGCGGTTCGGCTGTTGGTCTGCACCCCGCTTGAAACGGTAGCTTAAGCCTGTGATAACTTTATAATATTTCAACGTGAACCTCGGTGAGCCACCGCTTCTTCTGTCCTCGCCAACCGCGTGGAAACATGTCACCTGGGAACCGGCCACAGGCTATCCCCGCCAAGATATCTCTGGCTAATCTTCAAAACTGCTTTGCTAATCTGCCACCATTGCTGTGTTCTTCGCTTGATAATTTGAATACGGTTGGTCAAACGGCGGATTCTAGACGTGAGCTGATGTGAGCTTAGGCATCGCAGAATGTTGTCATAGAACTCACACACGAGCTTTTTGTTGCGACTGATGCACCCAACTCCGCTGATTTGAAGACCCAAAGATCCGTCTACCTTGGATGGACTGGACTACAGAGTCGACAGAGAACGTACACATCAGAAGATCGAGAAAGACTCGTAAAAGGCAAAACACGCCCCCGTGAAAGAGAATCATCATTGGTAGACATCGATGCCGCTTTCGCTCGAACTTTGGGGCTCTCCGATGGCCAGGAGGTAACTGTCACTTTACATTTGGAACCGCCTCTGGTGGAGATTGTCAATATTGAACCTCTCACACCAGAGGACTGGGAGATAATCGAGCTTCACGCCAGCTTTTTGGAGTTCAACTTGATTAGACAAGTCCGCGCCTTGCCTAACCCAGGCTACAGTCGCTCCGGCGGAGCAAACGCCTCAGTACATCCCATTACCCTTCATCTTACCCCAACAACAACGGCAAATGTTAAGCTCGTGGCTCTTGAACCGTGTCCAGACACACCATTTGCAAAGTTAGACCCGAATGCAGAAGTCATAATTGCTCCAAAATCAAGGGAAAGGCAATCTCGCAGCCACTCACGAGCAAGCAGCAGCGGCAGAGCGCGTGTATCTCCCATGGCGAAGGTCTTTCTCAGGGGAGTTGACCGAAGTCGCTGCTCTAATCTGTTTAGTAGCCAAAATGATGCAAATGAAGGGCTAAAGGTTTGGGTAGATCGAGATACACGACGCTCGGCTACCTTGAAAGGTGTAACCTGGGTTTCTGTGTCGATCCTCCACCAGCCAACTTTTCAGGCCAAGGTGAATCCCCGGCATGGCCAAGATGGTGCAGATGGAGGAAATGTGGCTTGGGTTTCTCCCAAAGTGATAGCCAGACTGGAGGAGTGGCAGGATGCTCCAGATAACCGTCACGCTGCATTATCCTCCGCTCTCTGTGTAGCGTTGGTTTCAGAGGGCATGGTAGGAGTGCCCGTCAAGATCGAGGCTGTTCCCGCGGAGCAAACACCGAATTCTCAGAAAGTTCATGTTTACCCATTCCTGGGCAGCGCGGCGGAATCCATTGGGGCTTTGAGACTCGGGCCTAGCGCGAAGCAACGTCGTCAAGACGCTGCCAACTCCATTATCAATATGTTCAAGCAACCCAGTGTCTTTAGGGGTCTTCTGGATGGTCCTGTCACAGACGGCATGATTTTAGGGCCCCTGTCTTCAACTACCATGCTTCCTAGTTGGACTGGCGGAATCCTCCGGTTTGAGGCCACTGTGGCTCAACCCACAAAATCCGTCTGTAACTGGTTTCTTAGTTCAGGCCGCATATCCTCTCTCGAGGTCGAAGGGCCCATTCCCTCACCAATTTCAAGCTCCAAAAAGAGCCTCTTGGACGAAGCAGTTCCAGTTCTTGCTGGCGTTGATGATGTCGTTGCCAACGTAAAGTCACACTTGTTGCAT
The DNA here is from genome assembly GCA_002980515.1 of Fusarium burgessii. Classification (NCBI taxonomy): domain Eukaryota; kingdom Fungi; phylum Ascomycota; class Sordariomycetes; order Hypocreales; family Nectriaceae; genus Fusarium; species Fusarium burgessii. The sequence continues at coordinate 4,972 of PVQA01000588.1, read as the reverse complement.
GAGTCTTCAGTGTTGCTCATAGGAGGCCCCGGCTCAGGCAAAAGTTCCACGAGTCTGTTGATTGGACATCAATTGAGATCCGAGCACTTGTTTCACAGTACATACATATCTTGCCAAAAGATGTCAGCGAATGAGGAACGCATCGCTACTATCAGGGACACACTTGAACAATCTCTCCTACAAGCAGCCTTGAGTGCAAGACTAGGTGGCCGTGCTCTAGTAATACTGGATGACGTTGACAAGTTATGCCCTGTTGAAACTGAACTCGTGGTGGGAGGGGATAATGCGCGCGCGAAACAAATGAGTGAGATGATTTCTTCAGTTATCAAAAGACATTCTGCGCTGGGCGGTGGGGTAGTCGTACTAGCAACTGCACAGTCGAAAGAGTCTCTGCACAATGTCATCATCGGGAACCATGTATTCCGTGAAACACTTCCCTTGGAAGTATCTAACAAAGAGTGTAGGAAGAAGATTTTGGAGATGGTGATCCAGCAAGGCACGATCGCCAGGAATGATGGTGAAGAAAGGAAAGACAGTTCTAGTCGGCCAGAAACAGCTGTTGGTTCTCAACCCGAGAGCTTCAGTGAATCATGGATGGATGTTTTTGGATCTACCGAAGCAGCTCCAGTAAACACTGCTCATTCCTCATGCACGTTTGAGCCGGATGTTGATTTTGCGGATCTTACAAACCTCACGGAAAGTTACATGCCTAGAGATCTTGTTCTTTTCGTGGAAAGAGCCAAATATGTCGCTTTGGCTCACTTCATATCAAACAATCCGGACAACGGCAACGAGATACCGGTCCCTTTGACGAAAGAGCATTTCGAGGAAGCCCAGAAGGGATTTACCCCTGTTGCACTGCGAAATATGTCCCTTGAAAAGTCAACTACGACGTTTGACTCTATTGGCGGCATGAAGGAGACCCTTCGAGTTCTGTTGGAAACTATTGAATACCCGACGAGATACGCTCCCATTTTTGCGCAATGTCCGCTTCGACTACGCTCTGGCTTGCTGCTCTACGGATATCCCGGATGTGGAAAAACTCTACTTGCCAGCGCTGTTGCTGGTGAATGCGGGCTCAATTTCATCTCTGTCAAGGGCCCAGAGATTCTTAACAAGTACATCGGTGCGTCTGAGAAGTCCATTCGTGACTTATTCGAGCGAGCAACCGCCTCTAAACCCTGCGTTCTTTTCTTTGATGAATTTGACTCCATTGCTCCAAAACGAGGAAGCGACTCTACTGGAGTAACAGACCGTGTTGTCAACCAGCTCTTGACTCAAATGGATGGCGTGGAGGGCTTATCCGGCGTTTACGTCCTTGCTGCAACATCTAGACCTGATCTTATCGACCCTGCGCTACTCCGCCCCGGTCGCCTCGACAAGTCGCTGTTATGTGACTTGCCGTATCTGGATGACAGAATCGACATTCTCAAATGCCTTGTCAAAAAATTGAAGCTCGATGAAGATCTGAAAGCAGAACTTGACGACAGGCTGAAGGATGTAGCATCGAGAACCCAAGACTATTCCGGTGCGGATTTACAGGCGCTGATCTCTAATGCGCAGCTTGAGGCTATTCATGAGTATCTGGGAGACAAAGATACCAGTGTTAACTCACCAAAGACCAATGGGAAGACTCGAACAACCGAGGCCTCTCGGAAGCCTAGCATTATACAGTTCTGGTATGGTGGTGATGATGATCCACTACGATCAGACACCAACCAACGCCAGCAAGTGAGAAAACTTGCCGAATACGAAGAAACTGTTATGAAGCTACGATCTAAGAACAAATTAGACCGACGAGGAGTTCAGGTTGAACGCGATCAGAAGCTAGAGGACAAGACTACTCAGAAACCGGAAATCCTACTTGCCTGGAGACATTTAGAGAGGAGCTTGCGTGTTTCGTGCGCTAGTATCAAAGCTGATGAGAAACGAAGATTGAGTTTAGTGTATGATGAGTTTGTTGGTGGTCGTTCTGCAGAGTTGAGGAACGGTCAAGGCGGAACTGTTGTTGGAAGTAGGGGCACATTGATGTAAAGATAAATGTTCTTGTAGCATTTTCTTTCTTTAGCCATCTTTGCGTTCTCCAATCTACATAAGTCCAACACTTGGCTGATATTCGCCTTCATATTCATCTCTTATCTGTATTGTATAGCTAAATATCCGTATTCTGCTTTTCTAAGAAACAAAGACCTGTTTTCGGATGCTTTCTACTTGTCCGTAGCCTTTTGTTTTGTTACGGCTGTTACTGCACGCTAGAGTAATTAGAAATAGTTACTTTGGTATTTATTCTTAGGCAAGCCTTATTATCCTTCTCTTGGCGGATGTGAATGTCCTCTTGGTGGTGCCCCTCTTGCATCCTATCCCAATCCTGCGGAAGGACGGCAGCTGTTCCTCTTTACCTTGACACAAGGCATCTCCTATGGGCTCCAATATAAGAAACGCTTCCTTGAACCTCCCTTGGTCACTGTGCTTTCGGGTTCGCACGAGCAGACAAGGATAGTCCATATACTTCCCAGGCGAGGGCTCCTCAGCATCAAACTGCCCGATGCATGTCCACGGAAGGGGGTTCGTTACGTCTAGGTCTTCCCCTTCTAGATGAAGATATGGAGGGTTAAACTTTGCTTTGCTTTTAGGGTCCACCCTGAATCGCAGCATTTGTATAGGACCGCTGATAACCAAACGTGTGGATTGAATCCTCGATGTCATCGGTGGACCTGACCAGATCACTTCGCCTTCCAGTAGGGCAATGTGATCTTCTCTAGGGTTCTCGTTAAACATACTTATGGTGAAGGGGTCGATCTCAATGGGAGCATAGCAAGACAGCCAAGTCTATGAAGGGATGTTTGGGCAGGAATCGCCTTTAATGTCTCCAACACGGATCCATAGGAGTTCTCGAGCAAAAGTTTTCTTCCATAATCCCAGAAGATGTGAGTCTCCCGTCATGTTTGCGTAGTGATCCACGATGCCTGCCAAAGCTGGGATTCGGTCATCTGTAAAGCTAAAGTTCCTTGTCGAATAATCTTCCATCCAGTTGCACCACGTGCGCTCTCGTCTCTTTGATGGCGAGTAAGCAAAGTTATCTACGTCTTCAAGTAGCGCGTCGTTATCAATTATCTGTCCTGCTTGAGTTTTGTATGCGTGGCGGCACTGCCAATGAACATCCGACCGCATGCAGTGGGCGACTCGGTTAGATAGTAGTTGTTCCTGTAATACCCATCCACGGCTGCTTAAATGCTTACTGCGTTGGATGGACCAGGGTGTTCCTGACTGAACTCGGACCATGATTTTCGAGTCCCGCCCGGGGATATCTAGCGAGACCACAGATGCTCCCTCGGGTGATCTACAAGTCGAAGCGGCATTGCTGCTAGTGTGTATGTCCTGCTCTTCGCTGCGCGACTGCAGCAGAGAGTTGATAGAAGGGTTGGGGAGACCAGACTTGTTCGTGAAGCATCCTTCATTGCTGTCCTTGGATTCACTAGCAGCTATGGTCAAAGAGCTTCCAGAATAGATGTGTTGCATCTTGGCTGCTTCATGTTGCCACTCATCAATATCGTCTTGCACAATGCACAAAGCATCGATCCAAAGATACGGGATATCCAAGGAGCGTGCTATCTGAACTGCATCGAGAAAGGTTTGCGGTAGCGTATCCTCGGGGATAGATTCTTCAAAAGCATCTCGGGTTGCTTGTGACGTGAATATAGGCAACTTGCTTCCCCAGCAATGACTTAAAGTTGCATATCGTAATTCTGAAGATGGTTGATTCCTCGAATCCACGAGACGCATCTTATCTTTTCTCACATCTAGTAGCCGGAGCGGAAAGTATTCCGGTTTAATGGGCCGATAGCAATCGGAATGATGTTCTTTACATTCCTGAAGCCAATTCTTGATGAGATTGATTTGATTTTCCTTCATTCGATGAATATTTTGCGTCTCTTGGCTAGATTCTATCCAGCGTGGGTACTGGCACAGAGATTCTTGTGGTACATTAGTGCTAGATTCTACCTTAATATGTTCATCGTGTACTACCTAGTGCCTGAAGCATGATCCCAATAGAGTCAACCCTCATGATACGGAATTTCTCCCTGTCAGCTGTCAAGCATGTGTAAACATTGGCCCAATGCACACCATTGGCTTTGCGGTGGCTGCCAAACTTGAGTGACACGAGCAGATCCGTAGTGTTGGGATAGTCTTGCGCGACTTCTTCTAGCCGCGGTGAGATGATCGTCTGTCAAATGGTCTCGCAAAGAAGGCAATATTTGCAAGAGTCTCGCAGTTGTTGAATTGTTTCATGCCATGGAGGCTGATTGATGGCTGCTTCGGTTGATCCAATGGCTGAACCGTTGAGATTACGTGTGATGTGGTTGATAATACCGCAACACAACGTGCAGGGCTCTGTTGTTTGTCGGGTCATATATGTAGTCATAGTCAAGAAGATGTCTAATACTCGGTCAATATACGTGGGATGCGAAGTGATTTAATATTTGCGTTAGCTTGAAAATCCCGCAAGTCGCTGCTTGGAGGCTGCGAATCGCAAACATGGGCTGATCAATCACTGACCCGAGCTGGAGGCAGTGAAAGCAGCCGTCTAGGTTTATGCAGTAAGCGCCTGTGTGCCGCGTCTCAAACTGCCACCAACCCCTGTAGCCTCAAGGTAAGCGCCTTACTCCTCAAGCCCTCAACTCGTTCCGGAAAGGCATTGGCAGACCCCTAGAGGACCTGTCTCCTGTATCTGTCTTTAAATGGTCACGGCCAATCAAAAGTGTCTGATAAGGGCCAAACAGCCGCTACCCCCCAGGCTCAGAGTGATTGGCCAAGGCAGAGAGCACGCAGCTTCTTGCCTCCCTGTATCTTCAATCGTCACAGGACATAACGCGTAAAATCCATATTTAATAAACCTTTATAATTAGTTATATATAAAAAGTTGAAATATCATTATAGTTCAATTATTATTATAATTTAAATATAGTTATAT
>PVQA01000586.1:0-11918 GCA_002980515.1 Fusarium burgessii | reverse complement strand
CGGCAGAGACGAGGGCCGGCTAGGGCTCTTGCATAGTCTTTCCTCCTAACAACAGCTGTTGCAAATAGCTTCCTTTTGCAGAAGCTAGGGCAGCCGGCTTGGAAGGCCTATAAGGCTCAAAGTCAGTGGCAGTAGCGCCTTATTAATAATATCTTCAATACATACGGCACACGGGCTCTTTAAGATAAAGATATCGTGCTAGAGATGAAGTTACGCCGGCAGAGCAGCATAAACATATCAATAGGAAGAAACAAGGGCGTTGCCTAGGATATCAGGGCATCCAAATTGGCCCTCGATCCCGCAGCTCTTAAAGAGGTCGAAGAAGACGGGCTCCATTAATTGAGGCATCTAACGATAGCCTCAACCGTAGGGTCACCCGCAGAAAGGCCGGCAGCAATATGCAGTAGGGTTGTAACTGTTGTAATGTAGCTATTTGTAAACGGCCTGAATGTTAGTACTTCTATCACAGGTAAGAAATGCCTGCGAAGGAAGTACCGTAATTTTACAAGATTATGATTGGATGATATCCCTGTCGATCCCTTGCGCGCGTTGTATTTGTGCCTTATGACTGTCAAGGAGATACTGGGACTACTACTCTGTTCGACGCTGCCATAGACGGCCAGTTTGTCAACGCTATGGTAAGATGGACCATACTATAGATGACTGTTCCGCACCAGAACAGTGTATTAACTGCTTAGGCCCTTACTGGACCAGCTTTTACAAGTGCCTAGCTCGGCCGAAGAAAGTGCATGGTGTTTTCTGCCGACTTACTAAGGCGTAACTAGAATATGTCCGGACAGTTGGCGCGGAGACGTACCGACAACGCCACCCGGAATCGCAACTGGAAACCTAATAAGATGCAGCTGAGCTGTAAAGGGATAATACTGCACAATATGAGCAGCTAAGCGCCCCTGCTCCCAGCCTAGCTGCATTAGGAGCATCCTTGTGCATAATGGTGGCTACAACCCCCCTCGCAGGTAACGAAGCAGAGGAGGAACCCGAATATCCTAGATTAGGTTTACCGAGGAAGCGTCGTATAGTTCTTATTACCTGCCCTTAGGACCAGGGATAGGTACTCGTAGATACGAAAGAACAACAGGAAGCCGCTTAGGATTTTTCAGGCGAACGTCGGCAAGATCCCTCTGGCCCACGACTGCGCCTTAGCGCTGGCTGACTCCGAACGATACGACATCATCGTCCTGTAGGAGCGATAGACGACCTATGCGGATACCCGCTTTCTGACCAAAATCTACCCGGTATACGACACATTCACACCTATCGAGACATAGGATAGTAATGACACTCAGCCTAGAGCCATGACGTATGTCCGATGAGACCTAAGGCTCCTAGCAGATTAGATTCGGCCCTTTTAGACTCGAGATATTCTCTGGCTTATAATTAGCGGCCTAACGATAGTTAACTTCTATCCTCAGAATGATGATAGCGATGCCCTGAATATACTGCTACGGTAGCCTATTCCGGAACGCTACCTTATCGCCGGCGACTTTAACGCCAGACATCATACTTAGCAGATGGGATATACCGCTAATAGAGGCCAAGTAATTGTAGACTGGGTATCAGATAACGACCTCGACCTACTAAACACTCCGGATATTCTAACAAACCCACACGGCAATACGATCGACCTTAACTTTACTAATATGCCACTTACTGAAACTACTGTTAAAGACTATCTTACTACTAGCTCTGACTACTTTATACTTAGCCTTACCCTTCCTGATGCTAGGCCAGCCCTGATGCAACCGGGCCGGATCCGCGTGATAACAGATAACGAGCTCAAACGATTCGCTGAGATCGTAGAGCTTGGAGCCATTGGAATTCCCACGGCCGACTCGATACCAGTGGAGCTAGACGAGCTCGCTTCAGCGCTCGTAGGCCTCCTGATATCGGCAGTGAAGGCAGCCGGCCGACCTATATGGAAGATGGTACGTACTGCTTCCTGGTGGACCGAAGAATGCGCCGGCGCCGCGGCTGCATTTCGTATAATTAAAGACTCTACCCTTTCGGCTTTAATGAGGAAGTCTAAATCGCTAAAAGGGACTTCTATCGCATAGTCTGCCGAGCTAAAAGGCTTAACTGGCGGAATCTCATTAATAGCTCCTCTGATAGTAGCTCTGTTTTTAAAGCTGTGCGGTGACTAAGGTCTCTAGGGGCTTTCTAGCTACCACTACTGCAAGTTGATGGTATTATTTATGAATCTTAGATAGATAAGGTAAATGCACTCTGATGAGCTATTCTAGAATGATGAACTGCAGATGATAATATTGAAAACCCTTGGATGCTAGTCTCTCCTTTTAGAATGATTCTATTTCTGCTTGAAGTCTCTCTAGACGAGGTGTAGGATGCGACTATTTATATAAGTAATATATCTCCTAGATTAGATAATATTACTGTTAATCTCCCTAAAATCGTATAGTATGTTATCGAGATATATATCTGCCGCTTATTTGAGAGATACCTCTCTATAGGCTACTATTGGAAACTATTTAATGAGGCGGAGGTGGTTATGATTGCTAAACCCAGATGCTGAGGTCTTACGTTGCTACGGGCTTGGCGACCTAACTCTCTGCTCTCCTACCTCGGCTAGGGTTTAGAATAGCTGATCGCATACTGCCTAGTGTGGGTAGCTATTTACTATAGTGTTCTTTACCTACAATAAGCTGGAGCTCTCTCTAAAAGGTCGGTAACAGACCTAGTGACTGCCTTGATCTATGATATTGAAGAGGCGTTTGCTTGCAAAAAGGTGGCCACTCTGGTTATAATGGCTATTTAAGGCGCGTTCGATACCGTTTTGTGTAATAGGTTGGTGCTGCGATTGCGTGAATAAGGATGGCCTGACTATCTCGCTAGATGGGCTGGATCCTTTATGAGTGACCGATTGGCCTGTGTTAGGTATTAAGATACCCTTATACCCTCCTCTCCTCTCTAATGCGGCCTCCCTTAGGGTTTGCCAGTATTGCTGATTCTTTTCCTACTCTATAGAGCCTATCTACTGACTGGGCAACCCCTAAGGCCGCTTCGGCTATGCAGACTATACAGCTATCCTATCTATAGGCGATACAGTAGATAAAATTACAGCTATGGCTTCTAGGGCTATCGACGAGATGGTAAGGTAGGGCGCGGCAAATAGTGTCTCTTTTGATCTAAAGAAGACCGAAGTTATGCATTCTCTTATAGCAAACTTAGGACCGCCCCGGCGGTACGTTATGGCGATATCGAGAAGCACCCCGAGTTAGCCCTACGTTAGCTAGGTATCTGGCTTAATAGCAAGCTATCGTTCCGAGTCTATATGGAAAAGTGGGCGGCGAAAGCGCAAGCTGTGGCCTACCACTTGCGAGGACTTACTAATACGAAATACAGCTAGCTGCCAGCTGCCGTACGAAGCGCAGTCAAGGTATATATCGAGCCAGTGCTACTCTATAGTGCCGAGGCCTGGTACCTAGGCACAACCAGGCCGCGATAGAGTCAGCCTACCAAAGACCTACCGTTAAGCAACCAGCATCTTATACAGAGAATAACCAAAGCCATGAACCAGTCCCTAAAAGCTGTACTTTCCGTCTGGAAGATAATGCCTATAGCTGCCCTCTACTGAGAAAGTGGGATACTGCCAGTTACTTAACTCCTTAAAGCATAGCGACTCCGATTCTCTGCGCGGCTTAAATCGTTTGCTGAGGCTCACCCTCTGACAAGTCGAACGCGGCCACCCAGCCAACCGACTTACCACGACCTCATCAAACGAAGATATCAAGCAAAGGCAGAGGAGTGCAGCTTTAGGACACGTCTTCGACGCACCGAAGAGCTTCTCATGCCCTGTGTACGACCAACACTTGTTCAGCATTGCTTTAATCAGGAGCATATGGCACCACTGCAGATAGCATCGAAAGACGAAACGGCTGAGGCCTTCCTCCATTGGCTGCAGTCGCTCGACCCAATCACCCTGGCTGTATACTCAGACGGCTCCCTGTCCTCAGAAGGGGCAGCTAGCTACGACTATACCATTCACAAGAACAATCTCCCTATCCTTAACGGATCAGGTCGCCTCGGGCCAGCGGAGGTGTTTGATGCCGAACCTACTGGAGCACTCGAGGGCTTGAAGGCTGCTCTAAACCTACAAGAATTCGTTTCACGAAACATCATAATCTGCCTAGAAAAACAAGCGCCTTCTTTGACAAGATCTGCCCTCATTACTAGACGAGACCGGCTCGAGACGCACTTGCGTCTCTTCTCTCTTCTCTCATTTATCTTCTTTTCTTTTCTTTTCCTTTGTAACCTCTTCTTACTACCTGGGCTCGGCCAGATGGAGGACGGTGCAACATACTCCACCTGACCGTGGCCACTTGGGGCAGCCTCGAGCTGCCGCAGACAAGGCCTTACCATAGCCTGACTGGTGATAGACCTGTCTTGCGGCTACTGTTCATCAGCCGCGCCTGGTTATCCCGCTGACGGGTAACAGGCTCGATACGATGCGCCGATTGTGCCGATGATATGCTGGATGGTGTGGTTTGTTATCGTGTCTTGCAGAAAATGCGATTGACGGGGAAGTCTAATTTCGCATCGCGAACGACTAAACCTCTCCCATGCCAATAACATTGTGTAATTAGATCATAGATAGAGACCCCTACAGGGGCAATAATCCAAACTTAAGTACACGCTTGCTGACTAAGGTGAGACCAGTTTCCCACGTAGTATTACCCTTATCGGGATAATATTTTGCCTGATATAGCTTAGCACTTACTTCATTAAGCTAAAGCTTTATATACGTAAGCTAGAATATACCAGCTAGTACTTCGGCCTGGATTCAAACTTATTGCATCCTACCGTAGCTCAGCACGTCCCGTGCCCCAGTAGGGGACTTTTCGGGGCCGATGGCTCCCGGACGAAAAATATACACTTTTACCAAAATATACCAATATTACCAATGCAAAACGGTGGCTAGTATTGTTTTCAATAGCTTCAATTTTGCTTTGTTTTGTATTGATTTATATTGATTTGATTTGGTAGTGTTTTGTTTTGTTCGGAGCGCTGCTATAGCTCTCGCCTCAACGCGACGGCCTCAGCGGAGCCCGAGTTTCGCTTTCACTTCCGGCATTCAGTACAAACAGTCGACTTCTAAGATATCGCGAAGCCCTCTTTAGAGAAGATTCTATTCGTCTCCCAGACAGTTATCGTGTGCATAAGAGGAGAGGTGTGATCCTCGCCAGGGGTTCCCCCAGGTTTGTTTTTATACTTTTCTTCCGATCTCCGCCCAAGGATAGTGCGGGCGTTTTTGCTGTCACAAATTCTCTCGTGCCTGCGTCATCATTTTCGGTGCAACAGGTTTAGCTCCTCGAGTCACAGCGCCAGCGAGTAAGTGCCTTGCAGAAGCCAAGGGACTTCCAAGTTTCAGATCACAAGTGTTCGCTGTAGTATTCACTACTCAGACAATACGAGAATTCTATGAGCTGTGGAAAAGAAAGCGGTTCCAGATTGATAATTGGCGCCATGCTGGGAAGGTAGAACCCGAGAAATCCCTGTATTAGGTCACATGAAAGCTGATTGATGCCGGCGAAGCCTATTCCTTGCAGGGACCTGCTGTGTAACACTAAATACCAATCGGAAGCCTGTTGAGCAGAACATTGGCTTCCGCCCAACGACGATCCCGAGTCAGCTGGAAAATCAATCGAGCTAGCGTATGGGTCCGGCAGACACCAATGCTCATTGATTGGACCACCCTCAGGTAATTATAGAGGGATCTGCATTCAAGCTTTTCAAGCAGACGAATCAATCAAATTGTGTGTGGAAACATATCAGATTTGCGGGGCTTGTTAAATATTGCATCTAATTTGTCAGGGCAGGCCCACAATAGGGGTCGAGTGTCTACGACGCAGAATTGTACCGTTAACATTCGCTGTGCCCGCTTTGCGACATGAAACCATTCAAGGCATGCATGACTAGCGCCTTTTTCTCCCTCTCCGCATTTTGTTCGAATTTTAAGCCCTGGCTTGAAAATGCACAGAGCTATTTGCTTCCCGCGGTCGGAAGCCTGTTCCATAACCTTCACACTTGCGTTAATGCACTGGCGCCAATGCTGCAGCAGAACGCCACATCTACAGGGTTTTCACGCCACCAACTTACTACCCGTATTTTGATCGACCTGATCACGGCATTTGCCGTAGTTTCTGGTTTTGATGATTTTATATCTAACGACTCAAGCTCCTGAAGCGATGCCATGGTGGGCATAACAGGTTCCCATACGCGACGTGAAAGGACTACGTAAGGCCCCCTAGCCCAGGCTCTTCTCATCAGAAAATCTAGACCTTTGTTTGCAATAGCTTTCCCTTTTGCCGAGCCCATTCTGGATCCTCTAATAGCGACGTGCAGAGACGCTTGAACGAGACCCTGTCACGATGGCAGATCCAGAAGCCTGGACTCTTCTTGCATTGGGCCTCTGGTTCATCGGCATGCGAATGTGGGTGCGATGGACGCAGGTTGGATTCTCAGGCTGGCAACTCGATGATTATCTCATGCCAGTAACCGGTGTACGTAACTACCTTGGATCCCTCGGGCGAATGCAGGTCCCTCTATGATCCCAGAGGGTAAGCTAACAAAAAATTTCCTCAACACAGTTGGTTTTCACGCTTGAAACAGCGGCCGCTTATCTCGTCGGTGCGAGGTTTGGAGGCCTCACAAACAGCTATATGACAGATGAACAACGCACTGCGCTGAGCCCGGACTCGAAGGAATATAGCGACCGTGTTTGGGGATCCAAGATCCAGGTTATCGGATGGTCTTTCTATGTCTTCATTCTATGGTCTCTGAAAGTCTGCCTCGCTGTTTTCTATTCGCGACTAACGTTTGTGGATACCGCCTCGCGCTGATTGTTCTGGAAGCTGACAAGGCACTACACAGCTCCGGTCTGGCCCACTTGGCAATGCGCGTGCGAATTGCATACGTACTGCTGGGAGTGACGTACGTAGCAGTGGCGCTCTCGATCCTGCTCGGATGTCAACCCATGGAACGGTACTGGCAAATATATCCAGATCCTGGGAGTAAGATACCCTCAACTTGTTGAGGTCTGAACGGCACTAACCACGGTAGATCTTTGTCAACCGACCATATCAAGGCTTTACGTCTTGGTGGTGGTGATACCCAACGTTATCACCGATCTGTATTTGCTATCCATCCCTCTACCGGTACGTCAAATCACATCCCCTGCCCTCTATAGATTGGCATGCCTAGCTTACATCTGCGACAGCTTCTCTGGACCGTGAACATCAGTCTATATAGAAAGCTCACTCTGATGGTGCTATTCAGTGGAGCTATCTTTGTGATCATGGCTGCCATAATCCGTGCTGTCGTCATCCTTTCTGTAAGGCACCGATCCATTGCAGGGGACTACCATTAGATGAGATGGACCTAACATGACGTCATCTTCTAGGCTGGTCCTGAAGGCGCAATATCTGGTAGCCAGTGGGCATGCCGGGAAACGTTCGTCTCTGTGATCGTTACCAACCTACCCGTCGTACAGCCTCTTGTTCGAAAATGTGCTGATAGAGTAGGACTTAGCGCCCTATTTAGCAGGTCGACTCGCGCAGTGCACAGTTATCCTCTCGGAAGCAGGGAAATTCGCGGCGACTACGAACTAAGACGCAAAACGCGCACGAATCTACACTCAGCCCCTCAAGATGCTGCATGGGGTAGCGATGAGCATATTCTTGGTAATGATGGACCAGGTGGCACAAGAAATACCATGCAGCACCCCTCAACCGGTCATATCCCTCCCCCGGACAGCAAAAAAAATATTTCTCCATACAAATAGGACTTTTTTAACGCCATAGGAAAGGCTTAAAATAAATAGTAAGAAAAAGTCGATTTGTAGAATCTAGATCGAAATCAAACAAAGTTTAGTATTTCCTCGGTCTTTTAACTTCACGGCCTGTACGAGTGCGTAAGACAGCTAACTCTTCCGCCTCCGAATTTGAGCTTTCGTCTTCCTGCAACCCGACCCCCTCAATCACATCCTTAACAGTCTCCGTCTCTTCACTTGCATGGGTTGGCTCGGGAATGGATTCACCAGCTACTAGAGTCTCGGCTAAAATCCATTCCAATTCAGACCGACTCGGAATTGGATAACTTCTCAAAATGCCATCCGCCAGCTTCCTCTCAATATACCAGAAATACAAGCGCGACACGGACATCGTCGCTTCATGATTAGCTACAACTGCCACAGTGCAGAAAGATTACTGACATTGTCTCAGACTGGGAATTCCTAGCGCTGACGACTGGGGCGGGTAAGACGGGGATGCTAAGAACTACCCGTACGTGGCTCTCATGAAAGAACTGCGGGAAGCCATTAACGCGAACGGTCGCGACTACATTGGCACCTTTACTGCGCCCTCTTCATACTGGTGCCTTCACCATTTCGATTTCAAGGGCATCGAGGCCCATGTCGACTGGGTTAACCTCATGTCCTACGACTTGCAAGGCGCCTGGGACAGCGACAACCCTATCGGAAACCAGGTTTTGTCGCATACCAACCTGTCCGAAATCGACTACGCCTTGAACCTGGTAAGTGTTATTGGATCACTTGGCATCTATCTGCCTGACAACACGAAACCCTTGCAGTTCTGGCGCGTTGGCATTGAGCCTTCCAGCATCGTAGTCAGCCTGGGCTTCTATGGCTGATCCTTTGAGCTCGAATCTTTTTCGTGCTGGAAGCCCGGCTGCGGCTTCAACGGCCCTGGCTAATCCGGTCGCTGCTGTAACACGGCTGAAATTCTCTCATATGCCGGTAAGCAAGCATGGGACCACTCTAATAGACAAAAAGAACCGTATCTCCCCGGCGAAGAGCTTGTCCAGCATGCCTGCCGCTGACGCTCGCTGGCTAGGATCCGCAATGCCATGCCTCGTAACGGTCGAAATACCTCCACATTGGCCGCCTCCCGAATTGCCTTGATACTTAGGGGAGTCTTGTGCAACGGCTTCCTCCGAAAAGCCGGCTACATTCATCGCGTACGTGAGAGTGACAAAAAGGGACCAGACACCCATCTTCGGAGTCTGGCGTGATTGCGGGCTCTTGTCTAGCTCCGGCGCCATGTAAATCCTCGATCCAGCGAACGTTCGGGCGTCGGCAGCTATATTCGCAAGACCGAAGTCTGCAAGCTTGTATAGATAGCCTCCATCTGGTATAGGCATATAGAGAATATTCTCGGGTTTGATGTCTCAGTGAATGGTGCTTCCGCTCGCGAGGTAGTCAAGCGCCTGAAGCATCTGGTGAAGAAATCTTCCGACATGTTCATCTATCAGGACGGGAGGGGCAACGTGACCTTCATTGAGCACAAGGGAACGGGGTCGCGACGTGCCCCAGTACAGCCAAATGAGTGGTGTTGAGCTGCTTCAAGGATCCGGCGTTTCCAACAACACCCTGATTGTCAACATCCAATGTGGCGATTGTAACGGGATGGACTTTACAGGATCCAACCACTGCCCCCTGGATCACCGCTTGGAAGAAAGGTAGTTCTCTTGACTCGAGCAAAACAGTGAATTGACACCGAATCCCTTTCCGTGAACAAGGTCCCTGAAACCATCGCCTGGCTCGGTTCGGGAACGTCTCGGTGAGTGCCCAAACAGGTTTCTTTGTGCCTCCTTCCTACCAACAGCGATCGGGGCATTTGTTATGATGCTACTTTTGCAACGGCTTTTCCTCCTAACATCATCACTTCAACCAGAATGCTTCCATGCAAGGAATTATTTACGTGTACGCTGGGGGGTTCCGGGACCAACCCCAATCCTAGCGCACCCCACCCTTGTGCGCGTGGCTCCCCGGCGTAGAAGTGAGGGCCATTGATCCTTTGAGAAGCTGGCTGAGGTCACAAAGGGGCCCTATTCAAGAGATCCGGGGAGACCAAACCCTTTAGATCCATCGCAAACGGATTCGGCATCTATGGAGGGCCCATCACGGAGGGTTGCCACATGGTACTCGTCCCGTTCGGCGCGGGGTGGTCCGAACCACCCAACATAACATCGCTTATCCCGCTGGGGCTGGTCGTGCTGATGGCGGACGGGCTAGATCCGTCCACCACGTTTTCGATCGTGTGGAAGGACATCTGATGCTCGAATCCGGTCAACCACTCGAAACTATCGTGCGTTTGGCCCAAGGGCATCACATTCCGGGGCGGCGCAAATCCCCGAACGTCTCCTCCAAGCCGACGATCGCACTCGCAATGAAAAGTTTGGGCTGCGAGTCAGTGTCTCGCATGTGTAGCGGATCGCACGCTAGACTGCGGGCAGGGCATATGTCTCGTCTGGAAGTCAGGTGTCGAAAGATCTCATCCACAAGCCTGGCGCTCTGCATCGTTAACCAACGCGGCGCCCCGCGCAGTGAGCTTCTCTCGAAAGACCATAGTGGCGCACATCGACCCTGCAGGTTGCAGAACCCCAAACAAACCCCACCACCTTTTTGTTCCTCTGTTCTCTCTCTCCTCAAAAAAGTTGTTTTTAAATATAAAAAAAAAATAAAAAAAAATTATTTAAACAATTGATAGCGTGCATGATAAGCGGTGGTGCACAAGGCCACAATCACGCGACAATTCGCATTCAAACGCGTATTTCTCTACGGAGTACCCGTCGTGGTGTAATGGAGATTTGGCAGCAAGCTGAAGAGGATACACGAGCTCAATCAAGGTAATATGTATGATAGTCTTTCTGTATGTAAAGCTTTATTTGATATTAAGACCTATAACTACCTGTTGTTTTATCCTGATGCTGAACGCGTTGACAGCTCTGACCAATGGATGATGTCTTGACCCATAAAAACGCTATTGCGGCGCCTGGGCGGCGTTCCAGTGGGAGCCATCTGTAGAGATGATGTACTGGCTTGGCCAGGCTAAACGCACTAAAAGGTCCCCTTACCGGTCTCAAAGAGATTAACTTAACAGCAGACTATCAGGATTAACTTAAGATTAAGAGGCGGCAGGCCGGCAAATTCCATCTGAAGCGCCTAGTGGCGAACATCTATGGACGCCATCGACCGGCCGAGATCAGACGTCGCCCGCTGCTTAGAGCGGGAGATACCGTTTCTCTTAGTGCAGCTTCAAGCCATCAATATTCAAATGCAACTACACTAGTCAGTTCGGCGGTGTCACCCATCGCCGTTGCAGGCGCCACACTAATAAGAATGACGACGATAATAATTCCTTAGGCCTCATTTCTATCTTATGTCTCTAGCTGAACTATAACTCGCTCCCTAGCTGCTACATTATGGCGAGCTAAGGTAGTCCAGTTTGTTATATCTATTCCTAGATAGGAGGTTATTAAAGAAAATCATGCTTATCTTCTGGTTCTGATTGACGTAATACTCTCTTAAGTACCAATAGTCTTGCACTATATAGCAGGCAGTCTTAACCTTTAACCTTATTTAGTCTGCTTTTTAATTCCGGAGAAGCGAATCTGCCTTTACTATAGCAAATGCTACTAATAAGCCAATGCCTACATTAGAATCTACTACCTTTAGCCCGGACTATAGTGCTACCTATCTAGTACCATTTAATATCATTATAGCTATTATTATTATTAGTACTATAGCCCGTATTTATTACTGTATTTATCCCTAATAGCATCTCGCTTAGGATAACTATATATCGATTTTTACTTTTATAAGTACTAGTAAAGAGAGCGAGCATTTATAAGATGTAAAGCTGCAGGCGGGAAAGCATATGGTTCACCCGTGCGGTATATATGAGCTAACCGCCTGAGGCTGCAGGCTCTTACGATTACTTGGTTCTCTTTGATGGTCTTGGAGTATATTAAGCACGGTCGGGCCATTAAGAAATACCTGCGTAACCTTACTATTATTGGGCCGATTGAAGCTGCGCTAGGCCTTATATTTTTCTAGGCGCTACCATCCACAACCCCTCTTT
>PVQA01000585.1:0-69999 GCA_002980515.1 Fusarium burgessii | reverse complement strand
AAAGTATGTGATGTAACGATTTGTAACAATGCTGACTGTTGGTACTTCTATCACACGCTAATATAGGTATGGTTGAAGGTACTGATCGTCACGGTCATTTTGATTGGCGCCCGCCCCATGTCGTGACCTATCTGTAGCCTTGTGCCGGTCAAAGAGATAGCAAGTGTTGTTGCTAAGATGACAGCTCGGAGTATTGTGAGCCAACCCAGTCTTGCCGCACAAGGACTAGTCTAATCGCCTATCTTTCTGTCGGACTTAAACTAACGATACCCGGGTTGGCCATGTCATGTCATTTGATGCAGAGGTAGCAGACAATTCACCAGATGTAGGGCGAGGCGCCACTATCATTAACGCGGGATGGGTGGACCCTGATTATCGGCATAGTTGAAAAATGATATAAGATGTCGCTTAGTTTTTGTATAAATCCATAGGAAGAGAGTTGAGACACATTAAGTTATCAGAAGAGGAGAAGCTCCGCCAGTAATAGATACACTGGTACAGTACTGTACTCCGTGGGCGGCAGCTTTGCCGTTCATCAGTCTCCTCCATGCATGACAAGTAAAAGTGGATGCGATAGCAGACCATCTCATCTCGGGGATCTATTCATACAGTAAGAGAATTCGATGTCAATATATGGGGAGCTGGGAGGTCGCGTCGCACAACGATTAGCAATGGCAATCCTGGAAAGGAGCAGTCCGGCGATACAATGCCAATGCCTACGCAATGCATTGAACAGTTGGGGATGACGTTGCGCTGCTTGCTTGAAGAGACAACCTCCAGGTTAATAAAACTTGGTGAACAAAAGTAGCATGTATCAAGTGAAGAAACATCTTCACGTTGGGAAAACAACCAATAATTTTGGCGCAATGATGCCCCTGCATGTTTTGATTAAAGGGCCTCAATCCCATCATCAGACGAATAGATATCCCCTGTTCATGCTCGTCCCCTTGTCCAAAGTCGTGGCTATCCGCCCTATTCGATATCGCCTGTTGAAGAAACCATTTGTCCTAATTATTATAGTCGCGATTTGTGGCTGTAATGGCCAATCATTCAGAAGCTGATAATGGACAGATTGGTGTACTAGGCAGGATATGTTCGGAGTTTCGATGGCTTTCAGTAACCGTCATTCTTCAATTCAGCAGTTTAGGGATGTTAGCTCTTGTTGACTGGGTTGGTTGGTACTTCCTGGCTGGTGAACTGATGCTGGCGTTACAGGTACCCTTGTACCAACCAACATCCAATCTCCAGCTCCTAAAATATTTCCCTAAACCTTAACTTGCTCCGTACAACAGTTGCCACATCACCTTACCTCCAAGATCTCCTCTTCCCCTTCTTTCCGCTTGTTATGCTTATTTTCCGTGTCATTCTCTCGTCTAGAACCTGGAACCTTTCTCGGTCGCCGCGGCCGTGCATTGTTTGACGGCTTGCGAATTGCTTTCTTCCTGTTAGGCGCCTCCGTATCTGACCGCAACCAAATGATTGAGCACCGCACGAAACGAAACGAAACCTTTATCACGACCTCATTGAACGCAGCGAGTTTGACAATACGCGATACTTGATGACTTACTTCGAATACGACTATTGATCCTCCGTTACAAGTCTGTCCTTACCATATTTAATTCCCAGCCTCGACCATTCTGCATGTACCGCCGCAGTTTTCAATTGATACGTCACCGCCAGCGGGACTTCTCCCCACCGTCTCTTCGCTATCGCTTGACGTGAACCGATTCCTACGTGTTCCTCGCCGAACGTACACGACCTCTACTCGGTCTCCCTCCTCGCGGCGTGGCCAGTCGGCATCCGGCGCGGAGGGATGCAGGCCTTAAAGGGACAAGCCGAGCTTGTGCGCAAGGCGAAGGTACGTTATTTGGGCGAATTCTACCGTAGATTCTTGATGGGACATGTTACCTAACACATAATAGCTTGCTCGCTCGTATCAGGAGCTCCTTGAGTATGGTCTTTTCCCTTCTCAAATGAATACCTGCTAATTTTGATCTGCAGCGAGTTCGCAAGCCATGACCTCAAATCTGTTGGCAACTACGCTCTTGGACGGCTGATCGGGAAGGGATCATTCGGAAAAGTCTACCTCGCATCGCATAAACTCACAAATGGCTCTAAGGTATTTTACCCCCAGCACAATGCCGACTCGTCCTCGGAGTGAGCTAACTTGAAGAAAGGTCGTTCTCAAGTCCGCCAATAAGGGCGACTCGAACCTCGCTCGAGAAATTCACCACCACCGACAGTTCATCCATCCACATATTGCCAGATTATACGAGGTTATTGTGACAGAGAACATGGTCTGGATGGTTCTCGAGTATTGTTCTGGTAGCTATTCGCTCTCCCCTTTCCTAATTTCCCAACTGACTCTATTAGGCGATGAGCTCTATAACCATCTACTCGAACACGGCCCCCTCCCCGTTCCGAAAGTACAAAAGATCTTTGCACAGCTTGTCGGCGCGGTTAGCTATGTTCATAATCAGTCTTGTGTCCACCGCGACTTGAAGCTTGAGAATATCCTCTTCGACAAACACGAAAACGTCAAACTGGTTGACTTCGGCTTCACGAGAGAGTACGAGGGAAGGACCAACCACTTACAGACCTTTTGCGGCACGATTTGCTATTCAGCACCTGAGATGCTTAAGGGCGAAAAGTACGCTGGTGAAAAGGTTGATGTTTGGAGTTTAGGCATTATTCTTTACGCTCTACTATGTGGTGAGCTCCCTTTCGATGACGACGACGATAGCGTTACCCGGACCAAAATTCTGGGCGAGGATCCCAAATTCCCCGAGAATATGCCCCCGGAAGCGATTCCCTTGATCAAGTCGTTATTATCGAAAAGACCGTTGTTACGTCCGACATTGCCCGAAATTCTCTCCAATTCATTCTTAGCCGAGCACGCTCCAACACAACGAGCCATTCTCGATATTCAGCAAGCACCATCATTCTCGACGCCTCTGGAGAAGGACTGTTTACAGAGGATGCGAAGTGCTGGTGTCAATATTGACGGAGTGATCGAAAGCGTCTTGGCACAAAAGTGCGATGCCTTAGCTGGCTGGTGGGCCCTCTTGTTGGAAAAGGAACAACGTAAGATGCAGCGCAGGGAGAAGAAAAGAAGAGAAAGGGAGGCAGACAGCCGCAGCATCCGACGACTATCCGCCGCATCTAGTCGCCTGGAAAGAATGGCTCCAACATTACACGAAGTCGATGAAGCAAACGGCATGGGACGGCATTTGAGGCTTGAACCGTCAAACTCCCGAAACAGAGGTAGGAGCGAGCGACGAAGCGCGCATTACGTCGACTATGTTGTAACAGATCTTCCACAACTTCCCGAAATTGGCAAGGTTTCAGGAGATACGAATGACGATGGCGACCATCCTCCACCACCTGTTGATAAGGACTCGATAAGATCTGTCTCAACATCTCGACAGCGCCGGCCTATTCCGCCACCTAAGGAGGGCATGATACGCAGTGCTCGGTCTCGAGGCTCTACTCTTCATCTCGTCACGACCTCAGACGCATTGGCCTCGAATGCCAGCGACGACCATCACCACCAGCACAACGGTCATGAGAGGCCACGAAGGAGGCCTAGCCAGCCACTCATATCCCACTGGAAGAATATGACACATTGGCTCGTCGAAAGTGCAACGAGAAGAAGACGTGGTCACGCGAGGCGTACAAGTCAAAGCACCCCTGACCTCCATAAGAAAGAGGGAAGCACAGCCAGCAGTAAGGATGGGTCACGACCACAAACAAGCAAATATCCCACCTCAACCTCACCAGGAACACAGCCGACTGCCTCGCTACCGAAGGGAGTTGTGGCTAATGGCCAGAAGGCACAACAAACTGGTGGCAGTGTCCAAAGAACAGCATCGGGAAGTCTAGCGTCACCAACAATCCCGCCACCGAGAATCACTACATCGTACAAACGGCAATCACTGTCCCCGTCTCCTATTACGCCAAGATCGACTGTTCGGCGGTCGTCAGCTGGACTACGAGGTCGAAAGTCGACGTCATCCTCCGTCTCGTCTGTTCGATCCATTCATCACCACCATCACTCCCATTCCAAGGCCTCGTCTACGAGCTCGGCTGCCTCATTTTCCACGTCGATGTCAAAGACACCTCTGCAACGAGGGCATTCGCCACACCATTCAGTCAAGGTACTTCCCGCTACGCCCACCTCTGTCGCCTTCCCATCCAACATTCGTCTTGTCCGAGCTACGCCGCCGACCTTGAACATGTTTAATGAAGGAATGCCGTCTGATGGTCCTCCACAAGCTCCAGGATCGCCTAACCCTTTTGCATCAGGCATCATGTTTGCCAAGCGAAAGCGGAATTTGTTCAAAGGGCCGACGCTAAATAATTTTGGTGGGCCTTCTCAAAGTCAACGCAATAGTGGATCTGGTTCGCATTCCCGCAGTGCTAGTGCCTCTGGTTTGGGACGCCGGTCTGGAGAAATCACCATTCAAGAGGAAGATGAGGGTTCAGAAGAAGACGACGATGTCGAAGAAGTTGACGTTTTCAGCCCGGTAATAGGTGGCCCCGGGGAGAAGATCGAAGAGCAGATCTTTGAAGAGAATGAACCTCAGCCGAGCTTAGAACCAGCACCCATTATCATTCAGAACAAGTCAGATGGCCCGGCATCTACGTCTACGACCACTGCTGGGAAGACACCTGCGACTTGATCAAATTTCCAATTACTATACTGATGGAGATGTTCAACGACTTGACGAAGTACACTAGTATAATTTCATGGATGAGAGGGGGGAGTCGCTTTATCGCGGGGCCCAAAAGCTCTTACATACAACGCTGTTTGTGTTTTCTGTTTATGTTGTTCTCTCCGATTCTCCAGCTTTGTTATCATCCATTAAACCGTGGAATGGTACACTGCCCCTTATGGATACCTCTTTTTGTTATATACAATCATGACACGATAGAGCTTAACAGACTATTATTTATGTGTTTGCAAAACAACTTTCCTGGCCCATCTCAGCAGCACGTTATAGATCGAAATTTGATGACTTGATGCACTTTATTTGTTGACTTGTTCAGTTTTCTAGACGATCTAGAGCCCTTGCGAACGTCACCTCAGACCTGGCTTGCAGCAAAGTCGCTTTTGGTTTCTTTGTACGTTTCGCTATGTTATCCCAAGAACACCGAACTCCAATTTCTCCCTGTCATCCAATTGTGAAAACGGCTGGTCTCCTACAGAGAATGTGAATGGCTTCGCCTTCGTGACTTCCTGCTCAGTATCGCGTCTCGCTCTTCGCGCAAGGTAATCCAAACCCAGAACCATGTCATGGCTTCGATAAATATAAAGGTAAAGAACAGGCGGTTCTTGAGCATATCACCGCCCCAGCCAGCAGGGCGGTATGATGGGTTATACGAGCTTGGATGGGAGAGGTGGCCGCGAGGAGACTTGTCGTACATCGGAGATGATGGGCCGAACAGGAAGATGTAGGCAACGAAACCGAGAGAGAGGAACGATCGCAGAGGTGCTATGTAACAATCAGCATTCATTATCGGTAGAAAGCAGCAATGGCGTGCCAACCTTGTGTGCCCCAGTGGAAAATCATGCAGACTTCATCGGGCATGGACAGCGACACCAAATCGCTAAAGCCAATGAATATAAGGATAGCAGCGAGAAATGCGAGAGGGGGGCTTTGCAGCTCAAAACCTCTCGCTAGAGGCTTTATTAAAAATCGTGTCAGCTCAATCAGCCTTCGCAAACTGCGCGATCAGCATCGATGCTGTGATGAAGAACTCACCATCCCCATACTTTCTCCCAACATGAACACAAGTGCTTGCTCATTGATGGAGCTTGGATTGGTAATGAAGAAGTATGCAAGAGTGAGGTGGAAAAGGGAGACGGAGGTTATGATCGTTTTGGCCGATATGAGTGCCATGTTTGTGATTCCTTCCCCTGGGGGTATATATCTCGATGTACTTCGCTCGTCGTATCGATCGTGTGCGTTGCAGGATGAGGCTGTCGCCAGTTGCAAAAGGAGGGGAACCTGAAAACAAACAAAAAAAAAAGCGGGCTCAAAGAAGGATGAGCGTTTGTTTAAAAGAATGGAAGAAAGAAGATCCAGACAGAAGTTGTACTATATTGGAGCACTTGATTAAGTTCTGGTCACGCTGAAGCTTTTTACGAAAGCCAGCAGCAAGCCAGGGGTCAGCTAGTTTTAGACTACACGTTGCGTCACACGCAAGCG
The DNA here is from genome assembly GCA_002980515.1 of Fusarium burgessii. Classification (NCBI taxonomy): domain Eukaryota; kingdom Fungi; phylum Ascomycota; class Sordariomycetes; order Hypocreales; family Nectriaceae; genus Fusarium; species Fusarium burgessii. Next base: position 63,787 of record PVQA01000585.1, on the reverse strand, counting down.
CACGACAGGGGTTTTGAGTCCGCCGCTAATCGCGGCAAACAAATCAGATTGCTCGAGTACCCATGGCGTCAAAGGACAATATGTGGCGGTGCTCCTCCTCTGCCTGCCCCTTGGAGTGTCAGAAGACTTTGGACGTAAAACTAGGAGACAAAAATAAACTAGTCCAATAGCCTATTAGGTTTATCCTAAAATTACCTAAGTATTTTTGTCACTTAGGATCAAGGTCTTAAGTTTTCTGCCATGCCCTAGCCTGCCCAGTGGTTGGAGCTCCACCTTCTCCCGCTTGGTAGGACTTGTACATGCATCTGACAGCTATGCAATCAATTTGAGCATCTTGGCTAAAGCTATTCAAAAACATTACTTATAATTTATTTATGCCATTTAAGCTCGAGACTTTGTTCGCCGAGAATGTCAGAATCCGATAATCCCTTGCTGGATAAGCAACAGCACGTCAAGTATTGGCAGCGCTGTCATAAATCGTATCTCCCATCTCCTTATACAGCCTACGACTCGACCCGCCTTACTTTCGCTGGCTTTATTATTTCGGCGCTTGATCTTCTGTCTGTTCCGCTCACCAAGTCTGAGCGTGACGCTATTCGTCGGTGGGTTCTCAGTCTGCAGCATCCAGAAGGTGGTTTTTGCGGAAGTTCAACGCATGCGTTACCGGGTCAAGAAGCACACAAGGGCACAGCAAATATTGCGGCTACCTTTTTCGCACTCGTGCTATTGGGCCTGGCAGCTGATGGTGAGGATGAGGCAAGGTCAGCTTTCAATGGGGTGGACAGAATACGGTTGTTGAAATGGCTGAAGCGGCTTCAAAGACATGATGGGAGTTTTGGCCAAAATTTCTGGGATGGTGAGATTGTGGGCGGGAGGGATATGAGACACAGCTACCTAGCGAGTTGCATTCGCTGGATGTTGAGAGGAGATGTAAAAGAGGGCGATGAGGGCTGGGTTGAGGACCTGAACATCGATGAGATGATCGCTCACATCAAGAGAGGCCAGGTACGTAAGATTCGCTAGGAGAGACGATGCCTTACTAACGGTGTTAGACGTATGACGGTGGAGTGGCAGAATCATCACAGCACGAATCTCATGGTATGGTGTCCTAACGTGTTGTATCCTCAATTCAAAGCTCACCTCTCTAGCTGGATATGCATACTGCGCGATAGGTGCCCTGTCACTCTTGGACAGGCCGCTTGACTCTACATCGCCGCATCCTCCCGAGAAGGCGCTGCAAAAAGGAGTCCCGAATCGTGAAGGTCTCCTTCAATTTCTCGCCTCTCGCTCTTTCGCGTATCTCGTAAAGGAAGAGGAAGAGGATGAGGTGGAGGAAAACTTTCTTGAGTCGAAGGCTGGTGAGCTCGATCTTGGTCATATCGGGTTCAATGGGCGATGGAACAAGAAGGCCGATACGTGCTACTGCTGGTGGGTTGGCAGTACGCTTGCAGTGAGTTCCTCATGCCTTTTTTAGAGAATCTCCATCGCTTACACGTCTTTTAGATGCTCGGGAATTCGCCCATTATCAACGCCATTCCTTCGCGGCGGTATCTCCTGAACATCACACAGCATCGAATTGGCGGGTTTTCCAAGGCTGTAGGGGCGCCACCAGATATGTATCATTCGTACCTCGGTTTGGCTGCATTGGCAACCATGGGCGACAAGGATTTAAAAGAGTTCGACGTTGGTCTATGCTGCAGTCAAGAAACGACGAGGAAAATACAAAGGGCGAGGGATGGGCTAATAGAGAGCACGAAAGGTCAGAGTAAAGCCTGGTGTGACGATGGCTTCTGGTAGATCTTGAACTAAACACTATGATTACAGCACCAATGTTATATTATCTGAATTCTATCCTCAATAGGATGGTGTAGGTGATGGATGCGAGTGTATGCTTGCCCGATTTGAATGACGCCTTCTGACAATTTGTATGTGCAATGGCACCTCCAGGCTTTTTGGGCTGTCTTTAAAAGATTATTCTATTATTGACAAATATCTGATGGCGACTCTGCCATTAGCTTGGAAATTGGATATACGAAACTTATTCCAACAGATCCCTTCAATAATGAATACATGTTTTTTCTTGCTTGGTATTTCTTGTAAAAGTTGCTCAGTTGAAGGACAATGTTTCAGGGTAAGCAGTTTGTAAAATCTGCGGGCCAAGTCAATAACATGATAGACATGCAACACGATGCAATGCATTTATCTTCGACATAATAATCAATGTGGTACTCATGAAATTCATAAATATAACTAATTTATTACTATTCGCTTCAGAGATTGACATTATGGCTAATGCTTCGTCCAAGGTCAAGTTGGTGTCTTTCCTTCTGCACCGTTTTGGACGGAGGCAGAATTGCTACTAACTGCTTTTGGCACCGTTCGGCCCCGCCCCAGCTTTGTCCGTCCGATGATTGAATCATCCAAGCCACCACGCCTTCATCCACAACTTCTAACAATTCATCACTCCTCCTACACATCATCGCCATGTCCTCCTCACCAAAAGACACGGCCGAGACCGCCGAGCCCTTAAAGTCGAGCGACGCCGATTCCCAACCTTGGAACGATGACAAGCGCCGAAAGTTCGAAACGTCAGCGACCTCCCCACCCGTGAACGAGCCCCAACACTGACGAGGTGTAGGAAATCGAAGAGCGAGTTCTACGATCCGTGTCAAGAGGCCGCGCAAAGGAGTTATAGATGCTTGTTCAGGAATGGAGGCGATAAGAATATGTGTGGAGAGTATTTCCAGTATGCTACTCTGGTATGGGGGATCGCGACAAAGGACTGACAACTGAATAGGGCATATCGCGATTGCAAACAAGCGTGGGTATGTTGGTTATACAAGATCCTGCATTTTGAAAACGAGACTGATCATTCGTATAGACCGAAAAACGGAGAAAGGAAGGTCGCGGCTGGTTTTGACGAGGCCATTGGCTTTTAACAAGCTGTGTCGATCTATCGTACCCGACCGAGCTCAGCATCAATGACTGACAATCGAGGTTTCGTTGTAAGATAAAAGGGAGTTGAAATATTGTAAAATCCGGAAGCGCAGCGGTTATTTCTGCCAGTTTCTCAAAAATGGAGAGCCTGGCCTTCTTCCGATGCCGGCATCCTTATAATACCACTGTTCATCTTAACTAACAACATCCCAAATTCGCTATCTTCCCAAGTTGGTTGGACAATGACTCTCTGCTTGGTATCGCTTTCCTTTAATCAAAAACTCACCGCCTCTCTACACCAGTGGGAGCACAGCAACTGCGAATATACGACTACATCCTAATTGCTTTTCGCCTGATTTCACTATGCATGCCTGGCGCAACCAGGAGTCTTACATGAACTAAACGCATCATGTTGCGCGATTGATGAGATATACACGGATTCGTCACTGTTTGCTATACAAATCGCGGGATGATGGCTGTGTCATTTGCCAAGATTGAGAATTATCTGACTACGCAAAAGTCCCCCAAAGTCTGCAGTAACCTGGTAACACTATCCAAACTTACATATGTATGGAGATATCATCAGTCATGTGGCCGCGATATCTGTCGAAGGCGGATGCCTAAGGAATACAATCCAGTTTCACTGTTCAATCGGGCATCGGCCTCATATTGGAACCGCGCCTCATCGGCACACTTGTTCAGCCTTGTGGTATGCCATGTTGAGCACTCTTCAAAAACCTGCTTATCCAATGCCACGCCAACATCGGCTGTCAATCGGATTGAGTCCAACATCCGCCCGCTTCTTAACGAGTATACCTTCCAAGAGTCGAGCGAGAGTCCAATCGTCAACGCACATGCCATGCCCAATGTCCCAAGTCCAGACAGGAGAATCCATGGAACGAACGTCATGGCATATTCGTCAATGTTGGATTGAACTTGATATCTCTCGGCCCTGCTAGTTAGGTCATTGTCGAGGAGTACGTGGCGGGACTCTATTTCGTACCATAGGAAAGCATCGGCAAGAGTTTCTAGGTCCCAGCTATGCCGCCTCTCCTCGATTGTGTCTCCTAGTGCCGCCCGAAGCAAATGCCCGCTAAATCCGGTCGGTGTCCCCTCACGTCCGTCGTCAAAGGCATTGAGACTTGACGTCAAGCTTAGCAAGGGCGCATCGTGCCGGGTATCGAGCTTTTCATCAACAAGAGTGTTCTCAATTGTCGCCCAGTCACTCCCATTCACTTTAATGTCTGCCCATCCAGTGGATCTATTTAGATGGCATGCCAAACCCGATAATGTCAGGTTGTAGGTTCCGTTTCGATCGTCAGATTGAGAATTGGCCGAGAAACTCTGAATAAAGGGTACTAAACTACCCCATCGATCTGTAGTGATCGCCGATTCTCCATTCTGATTGACATCCATACTCCCTATCCAAATAGCCGTTTGGTTGAAAGCAATAATTGGGTATGTGATCTCTGGGGATAAGAATCCACCGCCCAACAGCGCTTTGTATGTGGTTGACTCTGAACCGAAGACCGATGGTGTTTCCTCAAGGACAATCCTGGTATGTATATCATCTTTGTCTGGCAGCCTCATCGACACGCCTTGAAGGCTGGAAGGGCTGCAAAATAGGCTCAATCGATAGACCGGCGCGTCAAACAATTGCAGGACGGCAGGAGAAAGCGATGAACGAGATCGATCCGAGGCGTTGACGCTCATTATCCCTTCAGCAGATGACTTGAGCATTCCTTGTCGAAGGCGCGAAAGCCTTTCCTGGAGTCTTTTTGAAGCTTGTTCCCGGAACGCTTGATCATCCAAAGGTATTGGTTGCGCACCGCCGGGCAGCACGGAATATGTGTCATGCAGATATTCGAGCACCTGTGTAGATGTATCCACTCCGGCCTGTTGGTATGCCACAACATTGCCAAGCAAAGAGAAACTCAAAGCTGAGAGAACAGCTATCATTCCCAGGCAAATGACGCGAGGCCTTCTTGAACGGACAAAAGTCCAGAACTTGAGTGGGCTGAAGGAACCCCAGTCTGTGCTGGCAACTTCAACGAGAACCTTCATGCTCACAGCTGAGTTTCTGCCGCTGTGCTCATTGACAGCAGAAAGCCGGGCAAGCTTGAACATATGCCAATTGGCGATCGCAACCACGGCAGGCGATACCAAAATGGAGAATGCCGCGTCAATGAGCTTGGCTTCAGTTGACGAGAGCTTGCCCCCAACAACAACGGCTGCTATGTAGCCCTTGCCTGGCTTGGCTTGAATATATGCGATCAGCCAGCAACCGCAAACGAGGGAAACTGAGCCAATAACAGTGATCGTAATAAATGAGTATAGGATATGTCTCTTGAGGGGATAGTCCAGGCGCAGTGCTACTGCGCTTTTTTCGGCGATCTCGTCTCCTTGGTCTGGTGCTAGTAGCCCATCATTGACCGATTGAGCGCTATCCAGAGTGTCTTCGGGCTTTGGGGTGCCTGTCGAAGTGGTTTCAGCGGACTCAGGGTCATCTTCCTCTGCTACGACGCTGATCGGTGATACGGGACGGCTCGCCATCTCGAAAGACTCATTTGCTGATTTAACTTCCATATTTGCTCAATAAGAAGAGCGAGTAGCTTTTGGTCCTCGTTCAAACGAAAGAAGAGCGTCAATGCCTTTATACGCTCCTAGACATAGGATGCATTCAGACTGGGCCGCATTTCAACTACACCAACCACAAAATAAGGCTCGCAAAGGAGTTGCACGATTAAGGCTGAAGCGGTATAGCCATGTTTGTGCGCCATGAGAGCGCGACTGCGGTTGGAAAGAATTTTCCACCTGATCACGCAAGTAACTCTGATAGCCTATTCCGTATAATCAGTGTTACGGGTGAAACCATATGATGACAGAAGGTTGGACATGCTACTCGGCAGGCCCGCAGTGGTCACTAATTCTTCAAAACATCGCCTCGGTGTTTGTTACTTCACATTCATGCGGCAGTGAAGCCAGTGCTCCGAGGGTCACCGATGTGCAATGCAATTACTACTTGCTTCATGGCTGACATATCCCTTCGTGAATCATTTTGAAGTCATACCATCGGTACTGCGCACTTTCTCCCAAATTTCGGAATGTATTTAAAATGTCAGAATCTATTATGGTCGAAGATTGCCGAGCAAGTGCGAAATATTGGTAATTTGGATATAGGAGAAGCTACAGGTTCGGGGAAGCTTGCGTCTCGTTAGGGTCTTTCATCATCCATGGCCTGTTATTCTACATATGACTGGGAGGATATCTTTCAGTGGTCTTCAAATCAATTTCAACCGAGGAATGGCTGTAGCAAACTGTGAAGCAAAGTTGCCACTTACCAGTCTGGTCGACCAAGTGTCGCATTGTCCGGTTGCACGATGCCGAGGTTCTTTAACTTTTGCATTTTCAATTTACCTCAGGTGTTCAGCATGACTCTCGTATAGACCGATTTATAATCAAATAGGCAGGCAAGATGATGAGTATCATACGTTGGTAGTACAGCTGTTGGTTATGTCAGGAACGCAAACCGACTTGTCGTTGGTTGTGGCTACGAGGGCCAAATGGGGCTGATGACTTGCGACAGTGGAACTATGAGTAGTGCTGGAGGAAATCAAGATCATGATACTGGTGAATCACACCTGATTTAGAAACACCTGTGTTATTCTCTTGTTCCCTGCTGTCTGAAGCCTAGGCACTGTTTGCTGGTCTTGTGCAAACGCTATCGAGAAGCGAGTTTGCCTGAGAGGTTAACGCCATGATAGAGTTGTAGTATATTATTACATTTGAAGGAATAGCATTTTTATTCAAATTTTCGCTTCCTTTTTTAGGCTACTACAGCTACTTGGATCCCCCAATAATTGTCTTTTCTAGTTATTGGCTCTTATGGTTGTCAGATCTGATCTTGAACTCAAAGCTTGGAGTTTGACTGCATGGTGTGGCGCAAGGTGCACCAGCCACGTTTCCACAACCCCTCCACCTTTCTGCCCGGGTTGTATCCCACTTCAATTTGGGCCCCTCCAAACTCTCACGCACGCACTCATTCGATTTCAGTCAGTTGGAGCGGGAAAGCGTCGCGAAGTTTGACACTCATGAATCGTCAACAGCGACCCAACCTCAAGAACGGTGTAGACCTCCAGCTCCAGTCTGCCTTTAACGATGGCAACTGGGCTGCGGTGATCCGCCTTGCAGAGAAGCGGGCTAGGACATTCAACGACCAATACTATGAGGTGCGAACATGTTATGGAGTTGTACTTAAGCCATCGGTAGACTGACACAATGGAATAGATTGTGAAAATCTGTGCTGAAAGCCAACTGGATGACCCTAGCTCCAAGTTCGCAGCCATAACCGCCATTGACAAATACGTCAGAGAGAGTACTGTGGTTAAAGATGTCGACGCTCTGGACCTCCTTGAATGGGCCAGCCAAGGTCTCAACAGTGAAGAAGATTTTCCTGAGACCCTCGGACCATTAAGAGCACGTCTGGTGAAGACTTCGCCAAAGGATAAGATTGGTGCCAGCCGCTGTCTGGAGTCATGCTTATTGCACTGGGACCTTGTCAGCGCCCAACAGGTACGAGAGGCTTCGTTGCTGGGAGCGATAGCAACTGACATGTTTTCAGATCGCAGCAATCTTGGACAGGACATTTCCTCAAGAGCGGAGCTTTATGTTTTGGAATATTGTGATCACACATCTATTGGCGGTTCGTATAACAGACTTCCGTTTCTTTCATCACTAATTCATATTTCATATCAGACTAGCCCCCAATCACCACCGGAGAAGAAGAAGCTATATGGAATGCTCGCGTTGAAGCAAATACAGCGTGCTGCACAGTCGGCTGAAGAAGTACTGCCCCTTTATTTCCCTACTTGACATACACTCACCATCCTAGGCTACAACTACTGGAGGTGAAGAGGCCAAACTACAACCACGCAGCATCCAAACAGAAGAAGAAATTCTGCTGTTCTACGATGTCACCGAGAAACACGGTTCTAAGGGTGACTTGGAGAAACTCATGTCTAGCCCCGTCTTCAGTCCGCTTGTTCAGTTCCGAAAGGGCAGGAAGGAGATGTTGCTACGGACCATCTCACGTTACCAACAGGAACAACAATTCGAGGCCATTTTTGAGTTGTGTAAGGATTGCTTGTCAGTCGAAGATGAAAGCGGTCACCCGAGTCTTATGGCGGCAGACTGGAGAGTGTGGCGGCAATTCATTGAAGCCGCTGCACAGATCAAAACATCCAAGCCAGAGTACGTTTAAACATCACGACACGTGAACCCAACTGACAAGATATAGTATCGAGAAGACTGTTCAGCAACTCCTTTTGAGGTTCATCAAGTCGGAAAATCTAAGACCCATCTACAAGCGTATTATTCTGCTGGCGCGTGTATCCGCAGCTTTTAACCTCGCATCAAATGACGAGGACGACATTGTTGAGAACGAGCCTGTGTCTTTCCGACTCAAGGAGCTGATTAACTACATCAACAGTCAAGGCACGAATGCTGCGTGCTTCGATGATATTAAAGCCTTCGCAGAGAGACTCAGCCCACCTGCATTGAAGTACCTGGCTTACGATTTTGCTCCCAAGTTGGCTGAGGCTACGGAGGACGAGATCACGTCAGCTAGACTAGGGAATCTCGCATTCAAGCTGCAATACTTTGCAGCCACATGCCCCTCTATGTACAACACCATACCTGGCGAAAAGCCTTTGCGCAAGTGTATGGTGTCTGGCTTGGGAGTTGATGCTAGCTCACCTGGGCCTGCTTTCTCAACCATCGCCGAGGCTGCGCTAAAGGCTCATCAGTCGTTGACTCACCTTACTTCAAAAAGCCCTGCTATCGAGGCTGAGATCAGACCGGAACTAGTTGTCATCATTGGACTTTGCATGATTCAGGCTGCATTTCCTCCATCAACCAATATCTCGAATATCCCTATCTCTTATACTCCCCTACTCCGAGCCTTGCTGCTTCTCGAGCACCAGCTCTCGTTGACACCAAAACACAGCATCATCTCTGTTCTTCTCGTGCAATTGCATCTCCGAGTTGGTTCGTCTCCTCGTGCTCGCGAGATCTGGGATACAATGGGCGTCAAGCGCACCATCATGGACTCCCTCGCCCCCATCTTCTACGATCGCCTCTCTACCATTTCACCTGCTCTCATTTCGCCATCGGATGAAACGGGTTGGGAGCTTTTAGACTTGCTGAGCTCTCACTTCAATGTGTCGCTGAAGCTTAGAATGCCTAGGCGGCTAATAGATGCTTTCGAGTCAGGGAATTACAGTAGTGTGATTGATATCCCTGAATACATGGAAAATCTGCGGTGGAGCTGCACACGAGTGATGAGTCTCGTTGAGGAGACGAGGACTGACCGCATCATGGGGGAGCATTTCTCCGAGGTCTTCACTGACCCTCGGTTCAGTGAGTCTTCCATGAGTCCGTCCTTCTCTACAATAGCTAACAGAAAACAGCAGAAGTTACTGACGATAAGAAACTGGTTGGTACTGTTGACTATGGGTCTTTTCCGTCTTGGGATTGCAGCTCTCAACCGCCTGTATACTCTCGTCTGCGGATCGGACCACCTCCAACAGTATGTCTTCTTCCCCTTCCTGTGAAGTAAAATTAACATATATAGAACCGTCGCGCCCACCTGTCACTTCTTTCCGAGGCCTTCCACGAACTGTTGGGCTACAAGCCTCCTCCCATTTACAAGGCTTCTGCTGCTGCTGCCATTCCCGACCAAATCTTCGTCCTCGAATCACTAAGTCAACTTAGCAACTCCTTCATGAAGTTCTCCGATGGTCCCAGAGGCGACCTTACTCCGCAGGAGGTAACCTATTTCGAGCTTATGAGCCTACTCAGCACTCTCATCCCTTTCACCACGGGCATTAATAGAGCCAAACCCATTCCCGAGGAGTTTTCGCAGATCGTGGACACTCTCAAGATTGCACTAGACACGCTCAAGCTCGAGCTCGTTCCTCTCACAGATGCCTCAGAGCAAGTCATAGCTCTAAGCACCTTCCATTCCCTTGCCATCCTCCGCGATGCCTCCGTTGCTATAAAGAACTCAGCACAATGGATCATCGCCTTCAATGACCGTGAAAAGGAACGCGATCGCTCTGGTAAGAGCAATCTTCCAAAAGAGGTTATGGCACAGATCAAGGATCTTGTGACGGTGTCTGAGGCAACACTCTCGGAGGGCAAGGCTACCGTGGCGAAACTAAAAGAACAAGTGTTTGGAAGAGATTTTGAGCCCTCACTAAGAGCGTGGGTTTTTGCTGACACAAAGTACATTTTGGATATTATCGGGGAGGCAGCGACCAACAAACTCGTCAAAAGCTGGGAAACCAATGTTAAGGGGTGGACTCAGGTAGTATGGAGTTAGAAGTTACCGATTGTCCATGTACCCTTAATAGATCAATGTGTTTCGGGCAAATTGTCCTTGAAATATCCATTCTCATCACCCTGAACTGCCTGATGGCTCATCGACTTCCACCAGTTGAAGGTTTACTATGAGCTTCGGCTGGGAGCCAGGCGGGCTCGTTTCGTCAGATTGTGACCCAAGATCGATGTTGAACTTCTTCCGCAGCTCCTGTAATCTAGTGCTGGTGGAATGAATGATAAACGTCTTGGTTTTATTGGCGCTAGCGTTCGACGCCGCATTGAATACGCTGCTTTCGTGTAGTTTCTGGTCAATGTAATTTTGGCCCGTTCGAGCTGCCAGCATGAGCTCCCCATATCGACCTCGGTCAAAATCTTTCGACACTGCATCCTTTTCCCACAGCATCTCTGCTAATCTTGCAGAGTCAACAAGAAGACAGAGAGCCATTTCTCTATGAAACTCGGCAGGAGAGAGCTGTTGTGAATACATCCGCAACGGACTTGATGCCTCATACATGTTCGCTGGGTACACTGATGATTGACCCTGAGATTCTTGAATATCGACATTGGCTTCGGGTTCCATTGCCTGAATGAAGGGCCTGGCCCCTTCCAGAGCTTCATCGTATAGTGACTCATCTAACTTATCAATATGAAGCTGCTTTCCATCCATGCGGTTGAGAAATGAGTAGATCAGCGGCTCGTACTCCCATTCCATTCGTATCTCCATGCCATTCAGGGAGTCTTCTATTGTTGCGATAGTTGGGGGTCCGCGTGAAGACCAGATCGAAGAAACGTAAGATCTGAAATAAGCCAATTCATCGAGGGTGATCAAGGGGTATTCCTTAAAAAATGACTGCGGCTCGTCTTCCAGCATCATAGGTGTCAAAGAGCCACCGGTACCTGCCATCGAGATGCTTGATGGGAATTGGTGAGTGGCATCCCGAAAATCCATGCTTGCTCCGTGACCAATGAGACCCCGGATAAGAGACTCAAAAGTAGAGGCAAGAGCGAGATGGAGTGCTGAGATTCCATCTTTATCTTGAAGGTTAGCATTAGCCCCGTGATCGGTCAGAAACTGCACGATGGAATCGATATCACGGCCAGCTGCATGATAGAGTGGGGAGTGGCCTAGATTATCTTGCGAATTAACGTCTGCTCCACGATCCACAAGGAGCCGTACCAGTGGCTCCATTTCAGCGTCGACTGCCAGGTGTAGTGCTGTTCGACCTTCTTTATCCCGTGCGTTAACATCAGCCGCGTGATCGAGTAGGAGCTGGACAAGAGGCTCGACCTTATCTGAAGTAGCTTGGTGTAAGGGTCTCGACCAGTCATCAATCCATATATTAGGGTCCGCGCCATGTTCTAGAAGCGTTTGAAACATGGGCAACTTCTCAACTGATATCGTGGAATCCTTGAAATGTCTGAAAGCTGCCTCTAGTGCGCCTGGTTCCAACGACGCACCATATTGGAAAAGGTATGTCACGATGGCATCTTGTCCTCTGCGTGCTGCGTACGTAATCGGTGTGCCGCGTAAATTTGCACCCCTCTTGAGAAACATTTCAGCGAGCGAAAGGTGACCAAACCCACATGCTATCTCAAGGGCCGACACGTTGTATGAGTCGAGTGAGTCGATCGAGCACCCCTCCAACATCCATTCCACGGCCTCTTCGAACCCAAAGTACGCCGCCTCATGGAGTCCCGTGGTCCCAGGGTTGAACCCTCCACCATATCTCAGACGCTCGGTCACCCTAACAAGTTTCTCCGATGACAAAAATTCCTTCACAATACCGGGCATTTCTGCAACATCTCGAGCGTGGTAACCCCAGTGACACGACGCATATCGACAGAACGGGTAATCTTGAATAATGCTCTTAACATCATAGTCTTCGTCAGTATCTGTGAGATTGTTCTTAATCTTCCAATCTTGGCTTTTCGATCGACCGAGACTAAAGTTTGGGGACTCTGGCCCTTCTTTCTTGAGTTTATTGATCGCAGGATCCAACTTTGCTGCATCATTGTGTGTTGCATTGTTAGGAGGGTCGGAATCTCGAACAGTTCTGACGTGATTGACGATATGGTCATAAGATAAGTATGTCAAAGTTTTGACGCATAGTTCTAGAGCAGCTTGTGGAAACCACTGATCTTGTGTTCGCTCGAAATATTCCTGTGTCGTGAAATGTGCCAATCGGACAGTGTTGCTTTGTTCATCAACGGTAACTAAGCCAGCGCAAGCAGAAACGATGTCCGGAATCTCGCTAAGATTCTCCTCATCGAACTCTGTCGACTCACTTTCAATGCCAAGGGCATGTTGGAGTTCCAATGGACTAAGTAACCGTCTTGCGCATGAAATCCACATGAGTGCTTCCTTAGCCAATATGGCTTGATCTGTCAGTTGGTCTTCTATTCGTTTCATAGCATCATCATAAGCCTTGTCATATGCCTTTGACGTGCTTGAGTCGCTTGGTAACGTTTTTAGAATAGCTCGGACAGCCTTTGGTGACCTCTTGCCAATAAGAGAATCTAGGTGCAATTGTGCGAGAAGAAACCTGGGTCGGGATTAGCATTAGAATTTGTTTCGAGGTAGTGCTGCCTTACATTCCCTGAACTGAACCTAGTATCCTTGTTTTGATTTCCTCTTGAAGTTCGGGCTTGTTACGAACAAAAGCCGGGAGTTGAGGCATTCGACCATCCAGGTATCTTCTTACATCTGACTCGCTGGCCCGAATTTGAAGTGAGACAGCTTTCTTGAACTTCTCCTTGATTTCTGGAATATACCTGGAGGTTGCGAAAATATTTGTATTTGCCGCACTCTGCAGGTCGAGTATCTGTTGAATAAATCTGGGCAGTGTACTGTCTGCCGTCTCACATTCGTCCAAAGCGTCGAGGACAATGTATACGCGAGCATGTCTGGCGGCAACCTCATGCAAGGCACGCCCAAGCTCCTGTAGTGATGGGCGCGTACGAGAGGCCATGCGCTTGTTATATAGATCTTCGACTGGCTTAAATACTGATGGTTGGTTCTCACTCAGTTGCTTCAAGATATTCGCAACCAGGTCACTAGCTTTCTGTTCGTGACGTCGACGGAAGTTGCAGTAAATATATGCAACACCAATGTTGCTTTCGGAATGGAAAGATTCGAGCAATGAATTGACCACAATGGATGCCATGATCGTCTTACCAGCACCAGGAATACCCGGGCAAAACAATGTCTGTTTGTCACCCTTCAACCAAGATTTGTATTCGCGTGATTCCAACAGCCATTCGCCAGTTCCTGGCTCTCGCCTGCTAAATATGTCGCTTTGCTGAGGAGCATAGTCCACGGGCGAGATCCAGTCGAGGACTTCTTTTTGATGGGCGCTCAACTGGCTATTTTGAAGGTGACCAATTCCTTCTGCTATGTTGAGGTTGGATAGCTGCAAGTCAGACAGGATACGGTCAAGCCTTGCAACTCGATGCTCATCCTCCGTCGACTTGTTTTTGATGAGCCTGACCAAGTCGGCCAACTGTCTGCTGTTCTCGTCTGAGGTTGCCTTGATATGCTTCACCAGCTGTCTATGGACGTGTTAGCTCAGCGTTGTTGTTGATGGATAAGCTGATACCTACGTGTTTTCATGCGTCATGGCGAAGTGTAAAAGCGATCTTTCGCGCTGAAAGGCATCAATGAGTTTTACAACCTCCTTCTCATCGAATGGCCACCTCAAGGCAGCTTTGACTCTCTGAATGCCCTGTCCGTGACCTGGCTGCAGCTTTGTTTTTACAGCATCGAGGATTTTATATAAGCGGTACAAAGGTGCATTGTCGCTCTCCAAGGCTTTAACCTTGACTGACCATGTCTTCGTGTTGTGAGCCTTGGCATCGTGGCTATCCCAACCCTCAAGGTCGGGCCCGTCGGTTCCTTTGGAATAATCGCGAAGTCGCATGAGGAGAGCCTCGCAGGCTAAAATCTCGTCCAACAGTCGTTGTCGATCTTTGGGAGCTCCAACAACACTGATGATGTATTTCGTAACCTCAGTAGTAAGCTGTACCACTGCGATAATACTCGCAGCAGCTGAGAGGCCGTCCATACTGCTTCAATAAGTTGAAATGCAAGGTGGGTTGGACGCTGAGATGCCATTTAAGTAGCAAATTGATTAGCCTACAGGATAGTGACCGCATCGCATCCCGCAACCGTTCAGCCGCATGCTGCATATTCTTTTGCGAGGATGGCCGATGGTGAGCCAATTATGTTGCAGGGAAGTATTTGTATTTCTGAAGTCCGTAGGAGTAAGCCATCGCAGTAGTGCATGATGCGAGCATCCTTATGTGCCCACTACTAAGCTGTACTTGCTTCGAAATCTGCCTCGCAGGCTAATAGCCGTATATTGAAGACTTCACCGTAAAGTGGGCGAATCAAGTGTCTCTCTTCTTGACTTTGAGTGAGAGTTTGGCGCATCAACAACAGCTGGGTTCTCCTGCGCAAGACAAGTACTAGATGATGTCATGAAGCCCGTGAGTTCGACAAAAGAAAGGTGGCATTACAGAGCACTTGAATGTCTCATTAATGGTTGTTGATTGTGCCAATGGTGTACTATTGAAGGCGCATCTTGCAATGAATATTGATCTCCTGTCCAATTTACGGAAGGTGAACTGGGGTCTCGCGGGACGGTACGGAGTATGTATTGAACTCCGCTGTAATTGTATGACCCACTTATCTAAAGTTAGTGAGTAGCCCCTAACATTTTGATCTCCCAAGATTTTGTTATCTCGGATCTGCATCCCCGTTCAATCGCATCTCTCCTTTGCTTTTGGTTTCTTCTGCGTCTGCGTCGCTAACTTATACTCTTCGAGAGTACATATTGCTTTCTTATATATTTCATCCCTATATTGGTACTGTCCTTTTATTTCGGGCATACACAATTGCTGCATTGTCATTCTACATTTTGCCCTAATCCGCGCCAAGCTTTGTCTAAACTCTTTAGCTGCTGCATCCGATTGCGACAATATTCTGTTGAGAAATTTGGTTCTCGACTTTCAAACACATGAAAGTTACGACTTGTTAAGACGGGCTTCGAGACAAGAGCATTCGTCATAGGCGATCAGACAAACCCTCTGCGACATACCCTTCGAACGCTCTATCGATACCATCGGCGACGTCATATCATTTTTCTCAATTACCGATTGCAATATTTGTGACATCAGCCATGATTTCTCGAAATCGCTCCGGCCGACGCAAAACGGCTGGTCTAGCCTTCGTCGCAATAACTATTCTTTTACTTAACTACGGAGGCCTTCTGCCGTTACCATTCCACTTCGAAGAACCCCCGAAACCCGATCGTCCAGATCTTGATCTTGCACCGCCATGTGCCCCAACTCTCGATCATCTACGACGCTCTGCCTATGGCCTAACGAGAGACATCGTATACCAAAAACGGTGCATTCGCCCTGTTGTGGACAAGAAGCTCGATAGCCAAGTCGTATCACAGAACCCAGATGCCTTGATCAAGAGTGGCCAAATTGTTCAACTTGACCAGGCTTGTGAAGGATGGGCCGAAACAACTTGCGAACCAGTCACTCTCAAGGTGCCTCCGCCTTACCCTCAAGAGGACTACTCTGGCTTTCTGTTTGGTGTTGCGACAAGTCTTGATCGGTTGAACGAATCTATGACGCAGTTTGAGAGCTGGCTTGGAAATACACATGCGCAATTACTCGCAGTTATTACTGATCCCGGAGACGAGCCCAAGTACAAACAAGTGACTGAGCAGTTTCGCCAGCGCGGGATTGAGCTCAGCATCAAGGATCCATGGAACAAGGCTATCACCTCGAACGAGCAGCACTTTGCAATTGTCCGCGATCTTCTTGCACACGTTACCCCCAAGACTCAATGGACTGCCATTGTCGATGACGACACCTTCTTTCCTTCTCTCTATCCCATGAGCAAGATTCTTGATAAATATGATCACAAGATTCCAGCATACGTGGGTGGTGTGTCGGAGAATTACGATGCAGTTAAACATCATGGCTACATGGCTTTTGGGGGAGCAGGCGTCTTCCTGAGCCCAGCCCTGCTTCGTGAGCTTGACCCTCATCTGGAGGAATGCCTCAAAGTAGATCATGTGCCCCAAGGTGATGGTCTTCTCAAACAATGCATATATAGCAAGACCAAGACCAAGCTCACGATTGTAAAAGGGCTTCACCAGTTGGACATGGGTGGAGACATGAGCGGTTTCTATGAGTCCGGTCGTCTTCCGATGAGTCTACATCACTGGAAGTCATGGCACCAGGCTCCTGTTGATAAAATGGTCAAGATCTCCGAATTTTGCGGAAGTTGTTTCTTGCAGCGCTTTGCTTTTGGCTCGGACACAGTCTTGACGAACGGATATAGCATAGTCCAATATTCTGCGGGCCTGGAAAGCGTCGACTTGAACAAGATGGAAGGAAGCTGGGACGGCGCTGAAGGGTTCGATTGGAGTCTGAGCCCAATGAGATCAAAGATGGATCGACGCTTGAAGAAGAGCTATCATCTGATTGACACCGAAATGGTCGGGAAGAATATCCGACAAATCTACATTCACCGTCTTGAGGATGATATCCCTGACCCGGACGAGAAATCGAAAGATACTAAGAATCCGCCACCTAAGATAGAGGAGATGAAGGATGAAGTGATAGAATTGCTGTGGGAATTATGATAAGACACCAGAATGGACTAGGTATATTGGTGCTCCCGGTCGGACCGGATTTGTATATACGACGAATGATGCCAGATGACATATTTAGACGGTTAGATAGACTGGTTTTGTAAATAATGCTAATGAGCTTTTCCTTATCCCGGCATTAATGTGAGAGCGTATGGGGTCTTCTGATCTCTACCCAAAAGGTACCACACCCTCCATTACAGATAGCTACTAACAATTCACTTTATCAGCCTAGAGCTCCACGCGATATCGGCGTGCGGAGAACAAAAGACACCAAGTATTCAACGACTACTCAAAGGGCGTCCGTCTGTGGGCAGCATAAAAAGGGTCTTGATGACCGTCAACAGCCTTGATTCAACAATTTTATTGTCAACTCCTCTCCCATAGTTCCCAAGATGACTTCTTCGTATTTTCTCAATGACTCTTTGCAGCCCTATGCAAATTTATTTTATCTTCCAGCCGCCGTATTGATATCGATTTGGGTCGTCACCACCACTGTAAGACAAATCAGGTTTGCCTTTTATCATGAACTTCGCAACTGACCAACAAAAAAACAGGCGAAGAGATGGATGCAGCATCGCAGACAGCACTTGCACACTGTCAAGGCTGAGATAGTACCGCCTGAAAAAGTGCCAGTTATTGAGCCTTTGCATGACTTTGACTGGAAGACTGCACCCAGGCGTCAGTTACGGCCATTCAAACCAACATATCACATAACGATGGGTATGACCTCAATTAAACATAAGGATTCTGTATTCTGATTGCCTTCCAAGCTATCCAAGCAAATACGCCGTCAGAGCTCATCACAATAGACAAAGATTACGTCGACCGTGTCACGCATCGACGCAGCATTATTGCTACTCATGGCTCTACCGTTTATGGCTGCATTCCCGAAGGCGACGCAGCTGTGCGTGAGGTCTACACCTACCTCTTATCCGAACACCTCCCCAAGCGGTTCCCGACCATCTTCCAACTCTCGAAAGACAACTCTATGTGCGAGAATCTCGCTACGGGAATGACCTTCCCAACGTTACCTGAAGGTAACATGGATGCGGCGCTGCGCGTACTTGGCGAGACTATCGAGGAAGATATGTTCTTGCTGCAGCCGACTCCCGAAGGCCATCGATCGGTTGCATTCATGTGCTGCTTTCCATCAGGCTTTGATCCCTCTTCTAAGCTTGGAAAGACTCTTGTGGAGATCCATGCGCCTGTGCCGTCATATGAGAAAATTGGTTCCAGCATGGAGAAGTTCTTTACAAAGTTAGAAGTGGGAAAGAGCGTCAAGCGAACAAACGTAAAGATCCTCCGAGACCAGCATACTGAACTGAACTGTTGTTAACAAGCTGCAGTGGTCCGTTCAAACTCATACAGAGCTGTTTAACTGCCAAGGTAACCACATCACTGGCGATGATACCTACGAGAATGATGAGGATGTCGATATAGAAAAGGTACTACTCTCCTTGATGACCATATTCCCTCGTTAACAGATGCACATAGACATTTCTCCGTATCGAGCTCCAAACCCTCACTCGCCTGCCCAAGACACGCGCGATCCTTTTCTCCTTCAAGACTTATCTCTACCCTGTCCGGCAGGTCAAAGATGAAGGCCTCGGTCCTGCCTTTGCTGATGCCATCGAAGGGCTCGCCAAGGGTAATGCACCAGGCATGTGGACTTATAAGAGTGCGGTGAGATGGGGAAACAGTGTAATTAATTATCTGAGATCATAAGAAAGGACCTCGAATACCAGGGGTACATACTCAATTGGCTACCTGCGAATGTGGGTTCACATGACTCATTCGACTGATGCCAAGGAAATACCGGCAAAGAAATTAAGACATTTTTTTGTCCTAAGCCGGTTCTCCAAATCCCCCGCTTTCATGACCATACTTCTTCATGATATGCACCCCCACCTTGCTGAGGAGGGAAAAGAACCAGCAGATATTGCTTGACGTCAAATTCTTGTTGTTCAAAATCATGGGTATACTTATATTATATGGTAAATTCGATGTATTTGTTTATTTGGTATCTTGTCTCTCTTTCAGAGACCTTAATTGTAGTCACGACAGTTTATTGTTCCTCTTGCATTGCTCTTGTGGCCCAGTAAACTTCGTTCGATAACCACACGTGCCGTCTAGTAGGTAGCCACTTTCAAGCCGGCCCGGTGTTTCTCTTATGTGTAACTATGTTGCAAGTATAGAACTTATCATTTTCATGTATGTCTAGGCCACAAGATAAAGGTCTCGAACTGGCTCGCAAAATGTGGGGTAAATGGCCTTCGTCTCAGTGCTCTCTTTTTAGCTACCGGATAAGGTAAATAACCCATATCAATCGTCTCGATATACTTCCCATTAAATAAAAGCTTGGGAGATCAAAACAACAAAGACTGCCCGATCATAGACATATGGAACGACCAAAAGTGACTGGTTGCTCAAGTTCAAGGACTGTCCAAGCAGTCGGACTTCGAAAGCCAGCTGTGCTCAATCTAATGGTTCCCATGAAGAAAAAAAATCTTGAACCTTCCATTGTGGGACATGACCGTGGCAGTATAGCTTTTGTCGATAGACACCTTCTGGTTGTCCAGTTGCGCCTTCGTGAATTCTCGCGTCGCTTCGTCGTACCCATCCTTATCAGTTGGTTTCAGCGCCATACCTCCACTGTCCTTCTTCACACGGCATTTACTTGGGGCTCCGGTTATAATATCATTAGGGAAACCCATGACGGGGGTGTTCGGATCCTCTGAGTGGAAGAGGATGGGCCCATCATTGCCTGCGTAGTGTCAGTCTCTTCTATTAACCAGTCTATTATGTAGCATATCACCTTCAATGACAGACACCCCACCATACGCGATCGGGTAACTCTGCCAGTTCATTTCTGCCCAGGTACCGAGATTATGAGCATCACCATCGAAATCGATATCGGCACCGCGGACGAGTCTTCCGGCAAACGTAGAGCACGATGTTGTCAAGTCAACAAATACAGTTGTATTGGAAGAGATCTTGTAAGGGGTTAGCTGGGATACTTTGTGATTAACATTCTTGGGCCAGTCTATGTACCTTCATTGCACGGTACGGTTTCGCATCTATCCCGTTTTGGTACACCATGAACCAGCGAGGGCTCCCTTCACCATAGACAGTTTCAAGGATGATACCTGGCTGACCATAGTCAATGTCGCCCAAGAAAGGATCTAAAATCTGAGTTAGATCACCACTACAGCCACACCTTTGAGAGCCAATCGTACCTTGAATGAGTGTGTAGTCACTCTTGTCCGGACGGCTGCAGAGGTCCAAGGCCTGTGGTTCGTGGTTCAGGAAAGATGCCGCACATGCAGCCAGGGCGAAAACGAGAAGGCAAAGGCGAATCATAGTCATGTGTCTCTCCTTTCAGTCCCCCGTCCACTGGCGAAAACACTTGAGGGTAGATGGGAGATTTGTGAAGAACGAAAGTGACGGCAGACACTTTGTGGCATCGATGAAAGACATTTCGCGCAGAAATACCCAAAACCTGCCAATTCCTTCCTTTCTCATTGTTGGTGCTTTGACAAAACGAGAAGGCCCGTTCAGGGGAGTGTGACCTGCACCTTCCTTCCCATCCATTATGGAACGGGAAGCTGCATATTGCTCGCCTTTCAGATCCCGATCTGCGGGAACACAAATGCAGGCAAGCCGTGACTTGCTTTCTTTATAGAAATTGGATATAGTGACTTCCTTGGAGAGAATGTCCGAAAGGAGTTTTCGGAGTTTTCTCCGACTTCCTTTTTTGGTGATGCTGAGACGTACGGAGGTCTACCATTGGCTGTGCTTTATGGTGAATTTGTTGTCCTTAATCTGGACTTTCATGGCATTTAAGACAGGCAGAAAATCCCAAGGCATTACCTAAGGGGACTGAGCTGGAGTGCTTCATAATTTATGGGTTATAATTTGCCTCTGAAAAGTTGCTCAGGGCGACTTGTCTTCATGCGAGCTTTGAGATTAAGGTTAAGGCAACTATGTATACGCTTGGTACACTTTCAGCACAACTGACAACTTCGGTGGCTTTCTTTAATAGTATGCTTTGAGTGAATATGATATAATGATATGGATTCGAAAATCTTAAGTTTTTGTTGTCGATTCCATCGCTTTATGCCCTGCTGTACTTGCATGGGCTCCTGCTGATGACAAATATCGAAGGCTTGCACTAACATCATTGTTCCTGACTCATCCATTCTCAACCCTGATCCAAGCAGTTGGGTGTCCGTAATCCAGCATATAAGAAATATCAGTTTCTCATTCTAAAGTCTGTCAATCATTTTCAGAGTCTCAATGTTTACAACTTTTGACATAACAACTTCAAATTCCCTGTCCAGCGGGAAACCATCCTCCCCACCGACGTCACAACCCCGCCCCAAGAGAGCTCAAGTCTCACGCGCCTGTGACTGGTGTCGCTTGACTCGAGTCAAATGCGATTCTACACGGCCTTGTAGGAACTGCAAACAAGCCAAGAGAGAATGTGTAAACTCAGGTCGTGATGACTTCAAAAGTGTTGCGGCAGCCACAAGGTAGGTCGAGTCTCAATATACCAAAGTGCCCATGGCTGATGAGTACACAGAGAGGTTCAACGGTTGAGAAGTCAGGTACAGCAACTTGAGACCAAGCTGCTAAACCCATCTCCTTCGACTGAAAATAGTGGTACTGTGCGCACGCGCTCATCAAGGTGGAAGGGAGTTCGACTGAATGGCATTCAGTACGGTCCATCTTCACTGGCGTATTTCATTCATCGGTTATCAACTTTCACCAACACGGATTTCGAGAATAATCCCCCGCTGACTCCAAAACTATCACCTCTTTTATCCTCTCTTGATTGCGATCGATTGCAGCGTGAGCAACAAGATGCACTACTCGATCTCTATTGGCAGGGCTACCACGCTATATATCCCGTGCTCGAGGAGGCTGTTTTTCGACACCATTATGACTCACTATGGAGTGACCATACGAAGAGGCAGGCATGTCCCTTGGTAGACATTGTTATCGCGTTATGTATACAGTTCGGGTCCTCGTACACGGCTTCTGATACTGCCGTTGTGCCTGATCAGCCGGGGTACGATTTTTACCTTCGGGCCCAGCAAGCGCTGGGTCATAACTTGGAGTCTCCGACACTGCAGACAGCGCAGTGCTATTTTCTCAGTACCATATACCTTTTGGCTTTGAATCAAGAGAACTCAGCCTACATGATGATTCGATCCGCTGTGACAGCGGCAGAATCACTTGGCCTGCCACTCGATAACGATGATAACGGTAATGGAATCCAAGTCAGAGAGAGTTCAACATGCACAAACACAGGCTTGAGATTGTGGAGATGCCTTTTCACAGTAGACACACAGATTTCCTTGCATTTGGGCCGCCCCTTCGCTATTTCAGACCCTCACCTCTATGAGTGCGAAGACCCAGAATCTGATGCTGTAGCTGAAGTTGCCGGTCCAAATTTCACTCTTTCACAGTCGTTGGGTATTAACTGGCTTCACTTTCAGCATGAGAGACAAAGGCTCTTTCAGATTACCCGCGAGATTCATACCGAATTAACGACAGTTATTGAGCATGTTCTCTCGGAGAGTGATCAACCCGAGTTTTATCAACATCCCTCGTCGCGAGAGAAATGCGCAAAGTATCTCTTTGAGCAGCTCAAGCGTCTCAAAACCTGGGCGGAGAAACTGCCTGGGAGTTTGAAAACACCACGGGTCCAAGGTGTGCCCTTCTCAGTTGACCGCTCGCCGCTCGATCTTAGCCAGACTGATCCTTTGTGGCTGCAAAGACAACGCCTCGTGCTGGAATTGGATTACCATTCCCTAGTTATTATACTCACACGAACGTTCAACTCCTTTCTACCAACGCCAGCACTTGGCACTTTCAATAGCGATAACCACTGCATTACTTGTGTGAACTCTGGAATCATGGTAACAAATATGTTACACCAACTCAGCAGAGATTCTGGCATTCTTGCTGGGTGCTTTCAAGTGTTTGACTGGCAGCGTACCGCCACATTTGCTTTAGCTGGCTTCTCTTGTGGATATCCGATCTGTCCAATGTCCCCCACAGCACGGAAGACATTGACAGTGGCTGCAAGGGTTTTTGAGATATTTGGTTCCCAGGCAGGTGTACAGTTAGCCAACAACCTCAAAACTAAATGTCTAGAACTCGTTCAAGCTTTCAGCGCAAGACTTGGTCTCACTACACCCGCAATAACGCCAGCCAGTAACCATAAAAGCCCAGAAGCATCGGATAGTACGCTTGAGCCGAGTCGCTACCATGTTATGAGTATTGGTGAGGAAGCTTTGTACAATGCAGGCTTTGATACTACACTCTGTGAGGAGATGTGGGCAGCAGACACACCGGGTGGGCTACTCTGGGGCGACTTGTTAAAAGATTTGGATTCAGGCTTGATATCATCACTTGGACAGGTTTGGGTTGACGATAGATAACGGCAGATCGCTATTATGTTGAGATATCGTTTTAGCGTTCCGAAATACTTAAGCTTCATCCTTATCAATTAGAATCCTTACCATTGTTCTCAAAAACACATTATCAGACTGTGTAAGCAGCATAACTGAATAGTTCCAAATCATTGCTGGAGGGACTGCAAGCTGTAAGAATATACTTTGGGCAGCTAACACAGGTAATTGGAACACGGTTTTTTTTTCCCGCAATATAATCTTCTACTAAAAGCTTCCACTGTAGAGGAGAAAGAATAATGACGGGTGATTGAAGGCGCGAAGTGTCATGAGAACAGAAACAACGAGACGAAAGACAAAAAGCATGCACCACGTGATCTGGATAAAAGAATGAAAGAATTAATGGATAGGGCCATTTTATGTGGGTGAAGCACGCTTCCTCCCGTCTCAGGCCTCGAACCTTACCTCATTAGGCTAGCGACCTAACTTTGTGCAAGGTTCATTGGGCAAAGCCCCTGTCACCAGCCACGGCAACGAGAGCCTCAGCAGCCTCATCGGACTGAGATCGGTGGCTTGCTTGCTTTCCATGACTTCCAAGGCTACGGACGGCCATCAACTTTATCCATACACACCAAATTAACGGAAGCTCGCAATACCTTCACTGGACATATCTACACATCGCTTTTCTTCTGGCAATCCGTTATTCCCACTCGCTCTTTCGTAGGCTACATTCACCATTGCTGTGGCCCCGAGATTTCCTTCACTGTTCATCATCTTATGCCGCGGTTCGTCCACTGCAATCGAACGACCGCGGGACCTGCGCGACCTACCACCACGCATATTTGACCGCGTTAACTCACGAAATCAATCATCACACTGCCGAGAGCACGCCCGCGCAATCAATTTGGGACATGCTTTGATACTGGCAACCAACGGCGCATTCATCCCCATTGCCGCGATCGCATTCAATAATCCTTCGTTACAAACGGACGACTGCAGGTGTCGCTGTTTGTATGCGTATATCCCCCCGCTGCTTGAGGTTCCTCTCGTCTTGTAGCTGCATCCGAGCCGCTTCTTCTCCCGACCCTTTCCTGTACAACTCTACACAACTGGCGGTAGTCGTTCTGCGAACAACAGCACCATCGACATCATGAGTGTCCCTTGTAAGTTGCCCCGGCACCCCTTGGCACAGACCCCCTTCAACATGAGCTTGGGGCCCTTGAATAACGCCACATAATATCAGTAACTACTGAAGAGCTTGAGCGCTATACCGCCATCATCGATGATATCCTCGAGACGTCTGACCTCGAAACCATCTCTCGAAAGAAGATCCGACAGGGTTTGGAGGACGCTCTTGGCGGCCAGGATCTGAGTGATCAGAAGGTATGCCGACAAGCATTACAGGCATTGCCTTTCTGTACTATTTGGCTCTGTCCTACATTATATCGGTGCTGACTTACTAGAACGCCATCAAACGACTTATCGAAGCTCGTTTTGACGCTGTATCTGGAGCCAACAATGGCATCGAACCTCCCCCCACTGTCGACTATGCGGCCAACGGCACATCGGATGTAGGCGAGACCGAACAATCCGCGACCCCTGAGCCTTCGCGAAAGAAGGTTAAACGATCGTCATCAGCGGAAGATGCAGACGCTAAGCTGGCGGCGCAATTGCAAGCGCAGGAAAATAGCTTGGCCAGAGGGCGTAAGACCCGGGGAGGCGACAAAGCAAAGCCAACCAAGAAGAAGGCAGCCCCACGCAAGAAAAGTGCAAAGAAGGTCAAGGCCGACGATGACAGCGACCTCGAGCCAGCCGACGGTGAGGTCGGCAAGAAGAGGAAGGCTGGCGGTGGTTTCCAGAAACCTTTCAACTTGAGTGAAACCCTCTCCGAGCTCGTCGGTGAGACTCAGGTATGTGAATCTTTCCTTCAAGTTGTGCAAACCTTTATTCTAGATCTTCTCGGGATCAAATTTGATGTGAGAGGCTGGGGACGGTCGTGGTCCATGCTTCAACTATCACATCTATATTTCTCCCTGGTTGGACAATGGTTGGAAGTGTTTAAATGCTCGTAGTTAAAGCTTAGACTATTAGGTCTATGTCTTTCATACGGGTCGATTGCGCTATGATGACCTTGGGATTATGAAATAGAATATGCTCGAATAAAACGTGTGCTAATACAATTCTAGCTATCACGACCTCAAGTTGTCAAGAAGCTTTGGGAACACATCAAAGCAAACAACCTCCAAGACCCGAACGACAAACGCCAGATCATATGCGATGAAAAGATGCAAGCAGTCTTCAAACAGGCAAAAGTGGACATGTTCCGGATGAACAAGGATATTGGCAGTCATCTTTACCCAGTTGGCGAGGAATAAACAGGAGAGCGACTGCATCTCCATAAGGGCAGGGGCAATCTGCAAGGGATTTCGATGACAGCGTTTTGGGCACGCGGCGGCGTAACCGGTATGGTATTGTTTGTCTATATATTGACAATTGGGCTAGGTACTATATAATGAATCCCAAAGAATTCCGTAAGGCTCGAGATTGTCTCGTTTTATACGATCAATCGATTATGTGACATTATGATGTGAATTACGATTACCCTAAAATTTTATCAAACGGTTTACAAATCTGGCCTTGACACTTTTTAATAGCACTGCAACATTGCATTATGGAATTTCTGTAATGCCCAACAATCTTTGGCGTTTCCTCCCTGTGATATTCCCCACTCGGTCTGTGCTGCACCCAAGTGGTTCCTGACAGCAGCATAAGCACTTGTATAAATGGGGTACTCACCCATTCCTGTGAAACCTTTATCTTTGTAAGTCTAACTACAGCGTCTGCGATGTCCATACGTACTTTTGCATCTCTTGTACGCCTTTAAGAGCTTTGAACTATGTAATCTACTCTTAAAAGCACGGATTTAAATATGAGCACCGGTTTTCGGGTAGTCAATTGCCCCGCGTTGCCGGTCGCTACTAGCCCATGATTTGTGATATCATGCATGTATGGATGTTTCCTTGGTGTCATCGATTCTAAACCCTCTAGCTCTGAACGACTTGGAGTCCTTTCTGCTATTAACGATTTGGTTGCAATCCTTCATCATGCCGCTGCCTGCGAGACCCCTTGATGCCCTTAGCCAGGCATTTCCCCCAAAGCCCAAATTCACTGAAGAAAACGTCCCAGATCTCACAGGAAAGGTGATCATTGTCACCGGAGCAAACACAGGAGTCGGCCGTGAGGTTGCCCAGGTTGTCTACAGCAAGAATGCTACCGTCTGGGTCGCTGCTCGTAGTGAGGAGAAGGCTCAGGCTGCTATTGAGGGTATCAAGAAGCAGCACCCCGGGTCAAATGGCTCCCTCAAGTTTCTCAGTCTCAACCTTGCGGATTTGACTACAATCGGAAATTCAGCCAAGGAATTTCTTGATGCTGAGAGTAGACTCGACATTCTATTTAACAATGCAGGAGTTATGACACCTCCAGACGGCTCAAAGACGGCACAAGGGTATGAGCTCCAACTTGGAGTTAATTGCCTCGGCCATTTCTTGTTCACGAAGCAACTCACTCCTATTCTTCAAGAGACGGCCAAGTCGGCACCCAGGAATTCGGTTCGTGTGATTTGGGTGTCTAGTTCAGCAGCCGATGTTCTCTCTCTAAAGAATGGATTTGAGCGTGACAACCTTGATTATCATGAACCGCGAAATCTGGTGTTCAAATACGCAACAAGTAAAGCTGGCAATTTCTACCATAATACAGAGTTCGCCAAGAAGTACAAAGATGATGGCATCGTGAGCGTGGTAAGTTATCCGCGGTCACCAAGCGACCCTTACATTAACATTGAACTCAGTCTCTTAACCCTGGCAATCTGTCGAGCGAACTTGATCGCACCTCGCCCTGGTATATGTACTATCCCAGAACCATTACTACCTATCCTCCCATCTATGGTGCTTACACCGAACTGTTTGCCGCTTTTACTGAGGATATCACAATTGAGAAGTCCGGTGTTTGGGGTAAGCATATCGGTCCTTGCTCACAACTAAGGCTAGATACTAACAACTTCCAGTGGTTCCATGGGGTCGATTCATGCCCATCCGCCCAGATCTTGAAAAGGGCGCTTTGTCCGAATCTGAAGGTGGAACTGGTATGGCAGAGTTTTTCTGGAACTGGTCGGAGGAGCAGATCAAGCCTTATTATTAAGACCTAGCCAGATTTCTTTAAGGATTATGATGTAGGATCAATCTTTTTCTCAGTCTGTGGTATTTGGGCTTCAGGTCATATAATTAACAATGCTGGAGTGTCATTCGAGAACCTGTCGTGGGATGGTGATTGGGCTAGTCTGGTGCCATTCTAATCTATACCGGGATAATTGGAACTTCAACTATATTAATCTATCAAATGTTAATAGAGTGGTGTGGCGGCTGTTATTGGAAGATTGACGCACAGCCGTTGAATCCTAGCCAAGAACCAATCAGAAGAGAAAGGAAACAAACTCTGTTCGGCCAGTCTGCTCAGAATAACAACCCTATTTAGGTCTGGCTATAATGAGCCTTCATGAGTCAACAAATGCCCAGGTTAGTATTGTCAATCTAGGCTGGGATCTTTCTGGCCGATGACTCCCAGTATCGAATGACGGTTTTAAGGCCAATCAAAGGGCTCAGTACGAGGTGTCGCCCCTGTCTGTGAGTCTTGCGCGAGATTACTCAGCCACAGATATCTATGGAAGTAACTTTTGTGTAGCCACCACCTCCACACAACAGGGCAGTTTCCGTCACTGTTCGGGAAGTTCTGCCCCGCCATTTTAGAGACAGAAGCCCAAATAAAATCTGGTCGACATCACCTCGTCATTGCGATTCACCGTGAAACTCCAACCATTTTGCATTCTTGCGATAGGACATTCTTGAGGCTTCACTGGCCGTCTGTTCATATTTCGGATTTACTGTAATTCTAGTCACGTATTTGACAGCTATCTACCTCGATAATTCGACTACCCCTCTACCGATCGACATAATCATAGATCTGACCTCCTTGACTTCTACTCTACCCGCATCCGCTAGTATTTCAGCTTCTAGAAGCTCGAGAACGCTCAACATGGTGCCACCGGAAGGGGACAATAACAGCGGAGCAACAGCTTCTGACTCTCAACCACAAGGCGACGGCCAGCGCAACAGAGGACGAGGCCGAGGAAAAGGAAACCAGAATCGACGAGGCGGCCAACGGCGCGGCCGTGGCGGTAACAACTCCAACGTGCCTAGCGTTCCTGCCAACCCTGCTGCTCAGGATGTCGCCGCTGCAGCTTCTAGAGCCCATGCCATGGCTGCTGGCAAAGCAGCTGAAGCTGCCGAAGATGACGACGCCGAGGTGTGCTTCATCTGCGCAAACCCAGTGGCCCATCACTCTATTGCTCCTTGTAACCACACTACATGTCATATTTGCGGTTTGCGCATGAGAGCTCTTTATAAGACAAAGGATTGCGCTCATTGTCGTGTATGTTTCTCCTTCCCTTCCCTCCAGGCGGGACTTTATCACTGACTGTATCCTAGACCCCAGCTCCCTATGTCATTTTTACTGATGACCCCGAGAAACGTTTCGAGGATTACTCAGAAAAGGACATCACCACTACCGACAGCAACATCGGAATCAAGTACACAAAAGAAGATATTGTTGGCGACACCGTTCTCCTCCTGCGATACAACTGCCCCGACCCTTCCTGCGACTTCGCTGGCCTCGGTTGGCCTGACTTGCACCGCCATGTCAAGTCCGCTCACCGCAAGCGTATGTGCGACTTATGCACTCGTAACAAGAGGGTATTCACACATGAACATGAGCTATTTGCGGATAAGGAACTGGAGAAGCACATGCGTCATGGAGACGATAAGCCCGGCGCGGCAGACCAAACAGGCTTCAAGGGTCACCCTCTGTGCGGGTTCTGTGGAGAGCGGTTTTATGATGACGACAAGCTGTATGAGCATTGCCGAATGAAGCACGAGCGTTGCTTTATTTGCGATAGGCGAGACTCGAGACACCCCCACTACTACCTCGACTACAACTCACTCGAAGAACATTTCAAGAAGGATCATTACTTGTGCAGCGACCGAGAATGTTTGGAAAAGAAATTTGTGGTATTTGAGTCAGAGCTGGACTTGCAGGCTCATCAACTGAGTGATCACGGTGGTAAAGCAACAGGCAGAGATGCGCGAGTTGTCAACATCTCAGGATTCGATATTCGGACACCATACCAGCAGGAGAGAGGTGGAGGCGGTAGTGGGAGAGAAGAAGCTCGAAGAGGAGGTAGAGATGGGCGAAGAGGAGGGAACAGAGGCCGCGACCCTAACATGGAACCGGTCCCCGTCAGCTCAGCCCAGCCACTACGACGAGATGAGATTGCTTTCCAGCGGCAAATGGCCATCCATTCCGCGCAATCTGTATCCAATCGCACATTTGGTGGCTCACTCTCTGCACCTTCACCTACACCCGCTCAGGCCTCGTCGCAATCTCGTGGTGGCAGTTCATCAAACACTCCCCGTGCCAGTCAGACTAACCTTGCTAATCCCATCGAATCTGCTACTGTGGACCCTGCCAACCTCAGTCCTGAGGAGCGTGCCCGACTTGTGCGTCATGGTGCTGTAGTCGAACGAGCATCAAACCTCCTCGGCAACGATGCGCAGCGTATGGCAACATTCCGAAATCACATCTCCTCATATCGTCAAGGCGGACTTACTGCACCCCAACTCATCGATGCCTTCTTCACCCTCTTCGCCGATACTTCCTCCAACGCCCTTGGCACGATGGTCCGCGAAGTTGCGGATCTATATGAGGACAAGAACAAAGCCGATGCTCTCCGCAAGGCCTGGCAGGACTGGCGTGCTATCAATGAAGACTACCCCAGTTTGCCTGGTCTAAGTGGTATGCACGGCGCAACTTCGAGTTCAAGTGGATGGGCCAATGCAGCATCTGCCAACCCGGCAGTTCCCAATGCGAAGGTCACGCAAAAGTACTCGAACCGTGTTCTCAAGCTTAAGAACAGCACAAGACTCGGCGGTCCCGCGCCTGTGTCCTCAAGCGGAGCATCATCTTGGGCCGCACGTCCTGCTGTCAGTGCTCCTCCCGCGTCCTCCAATGCATTCCCGTCTCTTCCCTCAGCTGGCAACTCCTCATCATCTGCCTCTCGATCGAACTGGACGACTCCTACTCCCTCGTCCTCACAGTCCACAACTCTCAACCGCCCCCGTCCCGCTCCTCGTCCTACCGGCGAGGATGCTTTCCCTGCTCTTCCCACAGCGCCAAAGCCCACCACTACAATCTTTGGCTATGGAAACGGCCGTGCCGTACGACGTGACTATGGAAATCGTGAGACAGGTTTCCAATGGGGTGGCAGTGGCTCAAATACACCAGCTGGTGAAGAGCCCGCCGAGGATGACGAGGCTGGTGGTAAGAAAAAGGGAGGCAAGAAAGGCAAGAAGGTCCTTGTCCAGTGGGGTTAAACTATCATTTGATAGATTGTAAGCGTATATATTGTTCAGCCGGTGGGTAAAATTGGGTTCATGTTTGTAGCTTTAGGATTTCAGGTGTTGGACAGTATGAATGAAGTGGCATAGCGATAGGGATGATCTGGTATTGAGGTACCATGGCACAGCGCAGAATGGCAATGCAATCCTGGCTTTACTCTATGTCAAGGTGACTAAATAACGCAAGAAATGCCCGTCTGTTTCCATAAATACATACCTAATTTAGACTTTTAAGGTGAATTACATTCATATCATTATGAGCTTAGGAGTATTATGATAATATCGTCAGGCCTTAACCGTAATTTAGGCTCTCATAATAATTAATGATCATATTCTTCTGAGTTTAGGAATATTGTGACCATATCATCACACCTGAGCGAGTTTGGGCTAACATATCATAAATTATGATGAGATTATTATCAATTTGCAAACAATAGGACCATTTACTTATAAAACTTGGGAATATTATTTACAAAGCTTAGGCTGAAATTGTCATACTTTAGAGGGCCGCAGGCTCGTAATACTCACGAAAACGGTCAGTCTTTTCCCACCGCACATTCCAAACAACGTTCCAACAAGTCAGCAGCAACATAGGGAATCTGACGGTCCAAAACGAAAGATATCCTTCGGGAAGGGGTCCAACGGCCCGTTTGAGTGCATCAGGCATGTCTTCGTAGTGGTTCTTCTTGTTTCGTAGGGCACGAAGCAGGTCTAAAAGGCGTGATCCTGTATACTTCCTTTGCTTGCCGAGAGAATCAACGAAGTCACGAGGCAGGACCTTCAGGAAGTCATGGGTCACATCCCCTGCGTGCCTCTCAAGCTCAGCCAGCGCCGGCGATGGGGGGTCCCGGGGCTCCTTCTCGAAGTGATCCGACACATCGCAAAGGAATGCGAGCCTCTTCTTTGGAGACCAGAAGAAGGGGTGGGCCATGATTTCCTTGGCATTTGGGCGGGCTTTAGGGTCTGCTTCGAGCATGGATGCGATGAGGTCCTTAGCCTCGTAGGCAAAGTCGCCAAGGGAGTCGAGAAGGCTCAGGTTATACTGGCCTTTTCGGATGTTGACTTCTCTCATATAGCGATCACCGCAATCAAAGGGATGTGAACCGTTGGTCAGAACATAGAAGAATACCAATCCAAGCGAGAAGATGTCAATAGCACGAGTGGCGCGCCGAGGCATCATATTGTCATCGACCAAAACCGAGCCAGAGCCGCTTTGGGTGCTGGCTTCCATCATGGTGCCTTCTCGGGCGTCATCGTCGAGGAGAAGCTCGGGGGCACGCCAACCTGATGTTCCAGCGGCACGACCCGTAGTAGCACCGAAGGAGGATTGCCCGCCTTCCAACTTTTTGCAGAGTCCGAAATCAGAGACCAGCATTCTAGGCTTGCCATCTTTGCCCATATTGACCAGGATGTTCTGTGGTTTAAGGTCACGATGGACGATTCGGAGCTCGTGCAGGTGGCTGATACCGTTGGTGATCTGATATAGGATATTTGGCAAATCGTGTCGGCCGGCGTTGGCAAGTTCGCGGAAATAGTTGGGCTTTTCGACCACATCTGCTAACGAAGCAGCACAGCGCTCGAGGGCAATATACAGAAATCCATCACGGATTTGCTGCGAGTAATATCGAATGACTGGAAATGTTAGAAATCCTTCTTCTTCAAAGGTAGAATAACCTAGAGGGGGCAAGAAAACTTAGGATCTTGATCCTAAGTGACAAAAAGACCTAGGTAAGCTTATACTAAGCTTAGAGAACTCTTAGGCTTGATCTAAGCTTAGAGGACTCAGGGTAGTTTGTTTCATCACCCTGGCCCAAGGTCCAAAGTCTTCTTGCCCCCGGCATAACTTACCATTCGGGTGATCGTCACTCTCTCTTAGCAGCCTTGTCTCCTGGGATGCGATGTCGTAGAATTGAATCAACATGCGCTTGACTGCGACCGCTCTTCCGTCAAATTTGCCCGCAAACACCAAGGTGCCATTGCTTCCTGTACCCAGTTGCTCATCCGTGTTCACCTCAATGTTTCCCATACGAATCGTTGAGCCTGTCACGGATTGCATGTCGTCGTGCACAGTCATAACATCCGGCTCGAGGCTGGGCCTCTCGCCTAACTTCTTCGCGTTGTTGACCGCGTCCTCGACGGTGGCTGTGGCTGGTTCATCGCCGCGAGACAGGGACGTTTCTTGAGCACGACCTTTACGATGTTTGACACCTCCACGTCTACCTCTGTGAGCTTTCTTCTTCTTTTCTGGAGCTCCACCATTCTGGTTTCCATTTGAGGCCGTAGCCTTGGTTTCAGCTTGAGGGGTTTCGGGAGTGTCAGCCAACGTTTTGGCGGGAGACTTTCTATTCGATTCGGCCGCCGGCTTTCTGGGCTTCGGGGTCGCTTCCCGGTCGGTAAGCTCCACTTCTTTGATAGGGGTCTGGGGGAAATTGTCCGGCTCCAAATTGGATGATTCGGGTGCGGGTACCACGGAGTCTTTGACTTTCTCCTCCAGACTGTTTCTCAATGTTACGTTCTTTGTTTCTTCGCTAGCTGACCCGGTCGAGTGGTCAACGACGCCATCAGAATCGCTGCTATCAGCATCATCTGGCTGCTCCGTAAAGACAGGGGCATCAACCAGGCCCAAGATGTTTTGCAACTCATTCCAGAAACCCCTTCGCTTTCCGCGCTGAAGATGTCGACGGATGTTCTTGTTGTTAATATAGAGTAATGAAACAAAAATGATGATGACCACGGGGTTGGTGATGAAATCCTTGATGCTTTGGGCAGCGATTAGAGGCACCCTTTTGACGTTGGTGACAAAGGCTGGCCCGTCCGACCATGTCAAGTCCGTGGTTTTTGAATCATTATTCTCCACATCTTCGTGCTTGTCATACACGTCGTAAGGTTCCGGTCCCTCGATTGCACCAGCAGGCAAACTTGGCGTGTGGGTCCCCCCTCTATTATTGGCAGTGTCGAGGAAATGTGTGCCTACCAAGACCTTCGATAGCTTTGTTTGGTTGATTGTGTCCCAAGTGGGAGCGATGTCCCACCAATCGGGGCGGGATAATTGAGCGATGGGGGCATGGATAATGAGAGGGTACGATCGTCCAGACATGACATACCAATCTCCAGTTCGAGTCTGGTTGAGAAAGATACTGTTGCTGCGCATACGAGCGTGAGTCTCATCTTGCGGGGGCATTGGCGGCTGAGGAAGGACCACAAGATCGGGATTGCTGTCGGATGTGGCATCTCCTGGTCGGCACACATCAAAAACTCGTGCCACAGGTGCTGCGAAGTGTTCACTGAAAAGGGGTTCTGCCTTTTCGGACCTCGCGTAATCGAATGCATAGACCTTGCCGTCATGCTGGCTTGTGATGTACTTCTGATCCAGGGAGGACTGGTGCTGTTGGAAAAGGTCGCTGTCGTAGTTGTTGGGGCTCCACTCAGAGTATCTAAGGGTAGCGATGGGAAGCCCGTCTTCTCGCCGCTGAATGCCAACGGTATATTCAGTCCTGCCTAAGGTGATGGTGCCAGTCGAACTACACTCCATGCTATTTTCGTCGTATAAGGTGTCGGGACGGGCGCAACTCTCGGCTTCGTTGACATGGGATCCTGTGGCGCCAAACCATTTCAGGACTCTCCCCGTGGCTGCATCAAGGGTGATCATGGTTGTCTTTTTATCGCCAGTGTAGACGACTGGAGAGCTGTCGTCGGCATAGGGGGCGAGTTCTTCGACAAGTTTCTTCATGGTGAAACCTGTCTTGACAAAGCCACGATTAGAATCTGGAGCCCATAGGTAGATTCCGCCATCTCGGTTAGGCTCAACGGCCCAGATATAGTGATCGACTTGGAGATAGTTCTCATCAAGGATGGACTTCTGCGAGCGGTGGTGTTTGGTCTCGACCATGGGATGGTCGACTTCAAGATGCCAACGTTCTTTTCCGGTTCTTCTGTCGTTGGCGTATAGGTCTCCATCGACGGTCGCCAGAAGAACAAAGTCTTCCACTTCCCAATCCTTCAGACTCCGCGCAATCTGCGGCGAGGCAAGCCCAGAAGCAGGGATGCTGCTGGACCGTTGATATCGTGAAGGGTTTGGTGCTCCTACGGACTGAGCCGGAGCCAAAGTTGCGAGGGCGCTCGCATCGTCAGGGATAATTATGTTTTCGTTTTCTCTTTTTCGGTTCTTGCGGACAGTGTCGTTCTTTTTCTGTGGCTGTCGCTGATTGGGTACGGAAGCTCTCTTTACATTCTTGACAGTCTCGCGGGCCGCCTTGGTCGCGTCAATTGGGGTGGCGGCCCATTGGTGTACGGCATCGTCGGCTAACTGTTGGCTGCTGCCGCCAGGGCGCTGCAGGTGTGGTAGAGCGGGCTCCCCGGCGGGTCGGTGCTGCTGCTGAGCATCAACAAGCTGGAGCCAAGGCAGAAGGATGATAGCAAAGGCGATGAAGAGTCTCTGTTGCTGTGAGGGTCGACGCCCCTCGCCTGGAGGTCGTCGCAGCATTTTCGGTCGATGTGATCGATTGTGGCGATCACATGGAACCCACTAAGGCTTCGTTCAATTCAATGCGGTGGCCGTGGAGCGACAATGTCCATCTGGTGATATGGGAGGAACGAGACGGAGGGGGATGAAGTCACACCACAGTGACCGTTGGGAAGTGCGGAGTCGACGCGAAATCGGCGGTAAGGAGGGGCGAAATGTTAAGTCGGAGCCTCACGAGCTTCTATGGTTCAACAGCAGCTACCGTAGCGATGCTGTTTAAAAGTATATAGATGAAAGATTCCAGGTGGAACAAACGGATGGGAGAGAGGTTGGAAACAGAACACGGAGGAAAGGTTGGGCAGGGAGCCTGCCCTGGATTTAGGACTCCTTCTTTTGCCCTGCCCTGGAACTGTCGGGTGTAAGAAAAGTAGGGGAATACGAATCTTATAAAATTGTAATAATTTATGTTATTATAGCCTAAGCTTTTTATGTGTTTTAAAACTTGTAATGAATTTTAATAATTTATTAAATTTAGGATAGCTATTTTATCATTTCATAGTAGAATTGTAATAACTCTTCCTTTCTTTTCTTGTACCCTTAAATTGATGCTGACGCCAGTCAAGGCCAGGCATGTGCCTACGTTTCTCGTGGGCAAACCAGCGTGGCACGGACGAACAGAAGGTCGGGGACTGGTGAAGAATAGAGGGGAGAGGATGTGGCTTGGACGAGGTATGAGGGGCCGTGCAATCCTTACTGTGGGCGATCCAGACCTTTCTTTTCTGCGCCGGCGTCACAGCCCGGGGCTAGGACTCGGTGTAAGACACCACCATCAAAACGGCTACTGGAGACAGGCGAGTTTTTTGTGGCTGTCTTGATAAGAAAAACTCGATTTCAAATGTCTGACTGTGATCAGATCGAGGTTCCCTTGCATTGTTAAGCATGCCAAGTTATGTCATCAAGGCCAGTGGGACGATGCAAGGAGAATGATTCTTGTAAAGAATGAATTTAAGCAGAGGTACTAAACCCTACCTAGCTTCTCAACTGAGAGTTGTGCTGGAAGCTTTATCCTCCAATAAACATTCGCAATGTAGCAGTTACAGTTTCAAGCTGTTGGTATCGGTGATGATAATCGCCAGCCTGATTTGACTTTTCACACTGTCCAGCTCTGTTCTGACTTTCTCGTTTTTGTGGGTTCGCTTGTGCGCACCCCAGATCGGGTGTGTCTGTGCTTCAGGGATCCTCATGCTCCCCGCCCCAGTGCTCCCTGAGACTTGGAATCGACTTCATACTCAGAAACTTTAGGGTAGCGAACTTTGTTAAATTGAATTAATTACGACGCGTAATTCACTCAAATATGGGATAATTTTGATTTAACTCTTTCAAGTGCAGTAGATATAATAACAGCTAACGGTAATTAGAAGTCAGGACACTTAATACAACCAGTTTGCGTATGAGCTGGTTGTAATTGTCGGCTGCGAAGAAACACAAGCTATGGGAAAATCCTCCAATAAACTGGTGAATTTACGTCAATTCCGGTTGGCTACCTAGCTACCCTACTTACTTTATGATCACCGGAAGTCAAATCTTGTGTGCTCGGAGCTTAGTAAATTATGTCTTGTTTTATATGGTTTTCTACCTTGCAGTTCTTGAGCGGCCATGCCTGAGGGCAAAGTCTCGACTTACTTCGCATCATACCAAAGAATGACGCTTTCTCAAATGTTGTATATTTCATTATAGCATAGTCTCCATTTCTATCATCTGTTCAAGATCTATGCTCACCCCAGTTAGGGTTTGCTCCATTGATCAAGGCGTTACTGGCATATAATACATGCATTAACATTAACCCTGCTTGAGCCACAAAGTAATACATTGAGGTTGGGGTCCATTGCTGAGAGAGATGTCGTCAAATCAAAAAGGAAGGCCAGCATCCAAAATTACAAAAAACGCCAAGATGATGACCTCAGTCTAAGGACAGAGGAATGCGGTCTGGGGCATGTCCCTCCCGATAGTTTAGCACCCTCTCCAGTGCATTACCCAGTCCAATGTCAAGCTGGTCCTTTCTCCTCAGCATTTCAAATTCACAAACAGGCGCATAACTCGCGAGTTCTTGGATGAACATAGCCAGTGCAGGCTGAAGTCGATGGAAGCAATCCCCAAAGTGGTCAATAAAGCCATCCCTCGTTATGCTGTCTAGATATCTCACCAAAATAGTAGTAAGCTTTGACTGTTCGATGCTGAACTGAAGAGGAATGTTAGCATTGGTCGATCAAACACCATCCAATTGGCACTTCGTATCTTGGGACAAATTGGTACTGCAAAGTCTGTTACGTACCAAGTCAAACATGGAACAAATACTCTTCTGATGTTCGAATGTAAAAGGAGTCTCGGGCCGGCCACCAACTCTGCTGAATGCCTGTTGAACTCCATCAATCATGTCGCGACAACGAAGGTATGTGTTCTTCAAGAAAGTTAGTACAGGTAAATTGAAAAAGGGAAATGTGTAATACCCCGACAATTTCAACTTCCACACCGCGACCGCCAATATTCCTGGCGTTCAAGAATATGTCAGAGGCCAGCCTGCTGACCTCCTGAATGACAGTCTGTATATCCTCTGGAGTAGCAATAGAAGCGAAAACTGGCGGTGTAATTTGATCTGATATCGGCGTGGCGACTGGTAAACCATTCAGCGTAGTTGTTGAAGAAGCCAGTCGAAAAGCGGATGTTGTGGCTATGGCAGTGATGCCAGATAGGATGAAGAGGGTGTTGCGCATCATGCAAGGAGAATTTGGCGCCAAAATCTGGACAGAAGTTTGAGTTAACGATGACCCCTGATACAGTAGTCGTATTCGATCGAATTAGGAACCAGCTGTTACTCGATGATGTGATATCGTAAAAGTCTTCTGGTATATCTGCTATTGGTAAATATCGAGGGTTGAGTTGGAAGTTTGAGCCTGGTTGTAGCTGAACGCTTGACACAAATTGAATATTAAATATTCCACGCGATAACGGGGTCTACCCCTTTGCCATAAACTCCTATCAGATTAAACCTAGAGAGTGTTGGAAATTGTGATTTATATGTATTATTCTAAAGACATTTAATATGAGGTGGCGGAAATGGATGGTCGCTAGCGGTTGCAGACCGAACAAGGCTGGATGCGTGCGACGAAGACGACCAACAACCGAAACTTGTACATTATGCCGGAGATCTTGCCAAGTTACGGCGGATACTACGGCCCGTGGTTGGGCTTTCGGACGGCAGACTTCCTTTTGTGCGACCTTGGCAGTGAGGGCATCGAAAACATCGCCAAGCAATAGAGGTGGTACACTAGGGAGACTAGATATGTATGAATGCGGATATCAAGGACCAACAGAGACAACAAGAGATTTGCTACGTAGTATAGAATCCAAGGCTGTATTGGCACACATGATGACGTTCATTTGTTGATATAGGCCTTTAAATATAAAAGATGAGTTGCCCTGGCGCATAAACCAGAGCAAGCAGAACGAATTATTGCAGAGAGCGCGTGATCATGATGCTACGTTTTCTTGGAGAGGCAAACTTCACCTGGTTACAGATAAGTAGATGTTATTATGTATAATATATGGATAAAGTGACGGAGTAGTACCTGATAACAACAAATTCGTTACCAAGGCACCTTCGATCACATAGTAAACACTACAAGCGGTGAAATAGATTCATATAAATACCCCAGAAATGATTTTAGAAAGTCTAAAGAACTAGACCTATATTTTGTATAAACACAATAAATTTTTATAGATACCCCCTTAATGTAACATTATTTTCTACCAATATACAAGTGAATTATGCATAAACACAGTAAAGATATATGTATGAGGTTCCCTTACCTTAAGAACCTTTTCTACAATTTCCTCAATCATTCATCCACATGATAGGAATTATGCCTTTCAACCCCACGGACCCTTATAAAATTCACTGGCTCAAGAACATCAGCGTCAACCAAAAGAAGATTCGCATTGCCGGAACATGCCCTCACCTTGGCTCGATCAAGAGCCTTTGATAGATACTGGATACATTGTGGCAAATAAACAACCTTCATTTGTCTGGCTGGCGATATGGAGCCCTGAGAAGTAAACAGGATGATTTCTCATCAATTGGTCTTCTCTAACTGCGAGAGAAAGGAAGAGCAGGCTGATGAATTGTTCTCTCAGTCTGTAGTCCTCACATTCATGGATGATGTTTGGGAAACGGGTTTGGTCTTATCTCTATACATATATTGATTCATATATTATATGATATCTCGACAGCTTTTACTGCAATTAAAGCCTATTGCAAGCCTAAGGAGTAACTTTTTTCAATTTCCTGACCACTGCCTAAGTTGTAAACAAGTAGTGGTTTCCTGTTTATTATAGTAATACACAAACGCAACAGCCAAGTAATCATATACGGTACCAGTTACTAACCATACATCTCTGCGCTTTTTATCTCTTGTAGTCGCAGAACCTCCTCTGATTTCTCCATAGCACTTGTATCTACTAAGCTTGCATTGCAAGCCTGCTAACATTAGGTTCCTCAAAACTGGGATCAAATGCATCCAAGAGCCTCCCATTACCTTCAGGCGTATCACTTTGAGGAATATAGGGATCCTCAACACATCCCTCATCTTCTTCAAATGGGTTCTCACCGTTTTGATACATGAAATTGGTCACCTCCCGGCTAACATCCATCATCACAGCGCCAAGAACTTTTGCAAATCGAACGTCAACGCGAACAACTATTTTGGGCTGGTTTTCTGCATCCCGCTCGCGCCAACCCAGCTTTTCGCGCATATCGTGCACTAAGCTGTGATAGTCGCCACTATTAGGCATAAAGATAAAGAAGCTCAGCTCAACAGACTCTAGGGTTGGCGGTAAAGCTCCCAGAAATTTAATAACATCGTCCTTTTTAACAATAAATCGAGAAAGGCCGAAATATCGAAGTTGGTGCCAGTCGTTAATAGGGAAGATACTATGCAAAGGAATAAAGTGGTCTCCTTCCTCTCCATCAGTGTCATCAGAGTCGTCAGAGTCATCAAAGTCGTCAACATAAACAACATTAGTGAATAGACTAAAATGTTGGATATCCGCCGCGCTAGCAAGCGTATTCCGCAAATGGTTACTTCGAAAAGAGCACCAGTTCATGTTACACTGGTTGCCACAGTGTAGGGAGAGGTCGAGGCTCGCGAACCCAGGATGACTTAGGATAGTGTTTAGGTCTTTGATCTCGCTGTTCTCAGCGTCATCAAACATACGACAACTGATCCCTGTCCGAAGCTGATTGGTATCAATAGCCAAGTCGGCAAGTTTACTCTCTGGATTCTCCCGTAGGTGTTGGGTGATGATGCGACTGACAAGACAATAGCCGCGCCATTTATCCTTCTCCGAGCGATCCCAATCCCTCGCTTCAGGAAAGTTGGAATGCATCTTTGTAAGAGGCCATCCACGCTCAATAGGGTAAAGGAGACCGCGTGGGAGTGATCTGATAGTAGGCGTGAGATACCAGGGTAGCCCAGGTTTTCCATGAGCTGCAGGACTAACTACCATTCTTCTCAGATTGGGGAAACGTAGCAGCCCATACTTTAACGCATCGGCGTCTCTGTTCGTGGCAATCGTCTCTTGTTGTTCTTGCCACAATCTTTTGAAATGATTAAATGCTTCTGCTGGGCTGAGTAGATGTTCAAAGGCTTCTTTAACTTGGCTATGGTGTGGCTTATACCTCCTGATCATTCCGCGATTCTGACGGTAGACGTGACGATACCATTCAGGAACTCCAGTGACCTCACCGATATCATTTTCTTCGTCATACCATGAGGGCCACTCCATTTCGTGGGCTGGATCAAAACGTGCATCATCGTAAATAATCTCTGTGACCTGGAGCCGAAAGGTTTCGTGATCCGCAACAGCTCTGAAGACCTCTATATCGCGCAAATTGGGCGAAAGGAAGAGGCGGTTAAGGCGAAGATGCGTGGCATCCTTGAAATAAGTGCATGTTTGGCGCAGATTTTTTAAGTCGATGTTGTGCAGTTCGCATAATACTTGATTGAGCACTTCGGCTGGAAGACGCCCAAGAAGCCCAGACGATCCTCGACCTTCATCATTGGCGGTCATTTTCTCAAGTCATTGAGATAGCTGAGATAGTAAAGTCTCTAAAATCCAGCTGCACCAAGATAAAAGCAGCTTCTACCAATCACGTGACTATATGAAGATAGGACCTTGCTTGGAACTACTTACTCCGTACAGTGGGTCAAGTTAGAGGACCTGAGTTGTGATTATCGTGGAAAGATACCTGTGAGGCTTAGCTATGATGGCATATTGATGTATGGATAATATTTCCTTTATGTTCCCTAAGGTGTATCGTCCGCTACTGATATGCATTCTCTCAGCTTACCTCTTTCAGGGATTGATAACCTCCACCCGTTCGCTGTTATTTGCGACTTTAAGGATTGGCAGTTTCCGCACGACGGTATACCCGATGCATGGATGAGTTTCGAAAGCGCACCAGTAGTGGCAGTATTTCTGACTTATAACTGCGCTCTGTCTGGCGGTTTGTTAATAGAGCCAGCTTATTTGGTACCCTATAATTAATCTTTGTGGTTCCACTAAAACCGGATGGGCGATTATATTGCGAACCGTGGTGAAGATTACGGGCCAGGTAACGCTTTGAATATTTGCCGCCTTTATAATGACCTTTTGAGAGATTTCAATTGCCGAGCCTTTGCTCTAGTGCTGAAAATGTTACGTTACGGCTACCGCCTGGTTGCATATTACCTTTTAATTTCGGACGATCTCTTGTACCCTGCGAACGTCTTTTACAGTCAGGAAGCTTACCAGCTCGAGAGGTATACGGTCGAATACTTATATGTTCGCTTTGCTTATACAATTTTTGGTCTCATTCGTACTTTTACGGAGCAGAAAAGATGAGTAGTAGTTATTAAGCCTGGAAGGAATGAGTTTAGGTTGTGCATTTGGGTTACTAAAGTATACTGGATGAGCCTAGAGCAGGTCGCGGCTCGATGAATACAGCTTGCTAATCAGCAGCTTAAGAAGAGAAACCTTTCAGAATCCGGAATAGATACCGAACGCCGGCATGGGCTGAGGCCTTTTAGACCATTACTCACTGAACATGGACAAACCCGGCCATTACTCGATCCAAGGCAGCCACTCCTAACTCAGAACCGGGCACTACATGCTATTAATGATTATTTGCTATATTATTCTCGTAGTGATGCGTGATGAGCTTCGTGATGATATTACGTAAGCAGGGCTCTGGTGTTTATCTCAAAACACCAGGACCCACCCAAATAAACAAATCATGCACCTTTACAATATCTTCACTTTGACCCAACGAACTGAATAAGGCATCAAAGTCTTTAGTAATATAATCCGTAATATAAGATAAAAAGAACTTATAGATACAGTCCTCCTCTATATATTCTTAAATATACTTAAGAATCTCTTTTTCGCACTTTAATACCCAGCATTGCCTTAAGATATTAGTTAGTATAGTACTAAACGTTTAAATAAAACCTACTTAACGGGATAAGATATTATATACTCATTATCGCACTTAAAGATAATAATACCGCCAGAATAGTCAAGAGCATTAATAACAATACTGCATTGCTGTGCTTATTTATCTTAAGGGGCATAGACAGAATCGCCTTCACTAGGGCCATAATTAGCTACATACGCTTTAATACTAATAGAACAATTTGTTATATCTTTAGAGAAGTTGGCTTATAGGTGGAGATTCTTCTTATCATCATATATCTCCATACATAACTGGATTTAACAGGGCTCTACCGAACTGGGAAAGCAAGGAGAGTTAGAAGCAAATTCCATTACTTGAGGGATTAATGGGAAGTTGCGTATTTTGCTCTTGTCGCATAGCCAATCGCGCGAGCCGAACAATAGTTTGACACTCTTTGGAAGCGGGAAAGCACCTCTGGCGTCAGATTGCGATTCCAGGTCAAGACGAGCCGCTTGGGGAAGCAACACGAACCGCTACAATCCTCTCGGGGCTATGACAGGCACACCAGCTGATTCAACAGGTGGGTGGCGTCCGTTCAGTCCGACACTAGATGTGCAGAATGAACTAACAAGGCTTACTTGGACTTCGCGATCAGCACGGAGACGGCCAGGCTTCTGGGAAAACGAGGCGAAGTCACTCCAATTTATCTCCCCGCCTACGCAAGGGGTACGCAGACGATACATGACAGATGTCAGGGATTGATGACCCTGTTGCGGGGCAGGAGTCATCGCGCAGGCTTGTCTTCTAAGCGAAATGCCCGATTCGCGTCCCACTGCCCTGGGACACCGAGCTTCACCGATTTCGGAACGCATGGACGGCACGATCAGAAGTCGGGAGTCATGCATACTGCTAGGAAAGGCTCGAACAAATGCACTGGACACTGTCGTTCTACCTTCCGCTTATCCTACAACAACCGAAAACGATCAGAAATCGCAGACCAAAAACCAGGGTGAAGAGGAGGCTGCAGGGCGATAGCCACAACAAAGTTTGTTGCGGCGCAGCAGTCGCCGCAGCCGCGGGAAATGACGACTTTGTGACATTCTGCCAGCATTCCCCGCTTTCCTGCCCTCGCAACTTCGCATCTTCTCAGAGCTGCCACATTCCTTTTGAGAATGCGTCACGCACAATTGCGATGATCTCCGCCGACCCGAGCTCTCTTTCCTATTGATTCTACAACGTATCGCTGATGAGGAGGTTGTGAGTGAAAATGCCATTGTGGAAGCACCATCGGACTGACGACAATGCACCGGAAATTCACCAACAGCAGGATACAAGCCGCCGCCATGGCCCGCCAAGTACTCCATCGCACCACGAGACAGATCTCGTGCCAACCTTTCAGAGCACTCCAGTTCCCTCCTTCCCGGATGGAGTTGAAGTTCTGCACGACTGTCGCGATGCCACAATCGACATCTGCTTTGTCCACGGTCTGACTGGCAATCGGGACAGCACCTGGACCGCCAATGGGCAGTCCAAACCCTGGCCCAAGACACTCCTGCCACCCAAACTCGGCAGGGCTCGCATACTCACGTACGGCTACGACGCATACATCGTGCGGAAATCGGTCGCATCGACAAATGGGCTGATCGATCATGCCACAAACCTCTTGAACGACCTGACGACCGATAGAGCCGGTTCTAATGCGTCCTCTCGACCGCTAGTCTTTGTCGCCCACAGCCTGGGTGGCCTCGTCTGCAAGGAAGCCGTTCTTCTCTCTCGAAATAACCCCGAACCGCATCTCCGGGGCATATTCAACTGCACCAAAGGCATCGTATTCCTGGGCACGCC
This sequence comes from Fusarium burgessii, assembly GCA_002980515.1. Taxonomy (NCBI): domain Eukaryota; kingdom Fungi; phylum Ascomycota; class Sordariomycetes; order Hypocreales; family Nectriaceae; genus Fusarium; species Fusarium burgessii. The sequence continues at coordinate 19,079 of PVQA01000585.1, read as the reverse complement.
TCACAGAGGATCCTGGATGGCAGACTGGGCCAGGATACCAGCTTCGGCCCTTGGGGTCGTCAAGTCCACCAACAAGTCGTTATTAAATATCTTGGAGACGGACGACAAGTATCTGCAGTCCATTCAAGATCGGTTTTGGTCCATGGTACGGGAACAGCAGAAGGCCGGGCGGGATCTCGAGGTTACGTGCTTCTTTGAAGAACTGCCCTTGTCCGTGGTCGGAAGAGTTGTTTCCAAGGACTCGGCTACCCTTGAAAGTTACAACGCGATTAGCATCCACGCCAACCATAGCAACATGGTCAAGTTTAGCTCCGTGGACGACAATGGATTCAAAAGGCTACTTGGCGAGCTAATCAGATGGGAATCACAAATCAGGAATTCAGCTACCAATCAATCAACACGATCTACAGAAGAAGCACAGATGAAAAATCGAGCCAACTCGTCCTTCAACAACTATGGTTCTGGCGACATGCTCAACGCTCCTGGCGGTACCGTGAACAAGAGCACAGGCAGTGGCAACCAATTTCCTGGGGCTACTTTTTCTGGGTTAGTGCATATTAGCAAGGAGGGCTCTTGAAAGCATGTATCTGAAGATATCTAGGCAGAGGTTGATTAAGTTGGTTGCGAAACAAATCCGATATATATACAATTTATCCAATGCCCTTGCGGTTCATCTTGTTACGATTCATTTCTTTAAACCCAAAGCGGTGGAGGAACAGACTCGTCCTCGAATTAACGCACAATAACGCCTACTTGTACTGCCTAGAAATCAAGGCCCAGCCAGCGACGAGTGACATGCTGTCGAGAACCAATCTTCCACTCTTAGTCATCTTTGCGGTAGTATGAGGGCCCCTCTAACAAAGAGCAGTCCTTCTCAAGACGGATTGTTGCCAAAACTCACAGGTCCAGAGAAAGTAGCCCCAGGGAAGTGGTTGCCACTGCCTGTGCTCTTGTTCACGGTACCGCCAGGAGCGTTGAGCATATCGCCAGAGCCATAATGGGTAAAAGTGTGCCCCGGCCCATCTTTTGGTACGGACGGCTCCATCTTTGACAGTTTCTCGATGGCACCGCGCAACACGTCGACTTGGTCTTCCATTCCGGCTCTGATTGCACCGTTCTCGGCCAAGGCACATACGTAATTCATCATTCCCATCACCAAGACCTCCGCCGTCCTTCCCTTGCCCTCTTGTCTCACGGCTTCTTTGTAACACTCGAACCTCGAAGTCTCCGGTGCTTGGGCGACGGTGTTGAATATGTTCTTGGACAGCTCTGCATTGGTGTTGCACGCCTCCAGTGAGTTCATAGCGCTTTGGGGATCTCCGGCTAGGTCGCGTCCGCCCAATTGTGTTTTAGCAGTTTGGAGAGCCCGCCTGACAAGGAGCAGTCCTCGCCCCGCTTCATGGAAAGTCTCACAAAGACCCTTGTCACCTTTGACAACACTGTAGTGGCGTGTGGCGGCCTCGAGAGTGGTGATCGTGGTCGAGATCAAGTCTGTGACGTTGGCTGCCATCCTTGGACAGAAGATGAGATCCAGGCTGCGAATATGCTTCTATGCTGCTATCGTATGGGACTCTTATTAGTTGTTGAGATTTCTCCCCATTACGTCTGGGCTCCCCCCCTCCGTAGAAGGGCGGACACCTTGTGGGAAGTAGGACTTTTTATGCCCGTGTTAATGCAATCATCTAGCCGCCACTTCTGGTCTCTTGGAAGAAGACAGCCGGCAGACGCCAGCCAATGACCTGGCGAGTACAGCCTTGCAGGCTGACCACCAACAGGCTGACCACCAACAGGCTTAGCTGAATTCAGCTCCAAGCCTCAGCGAATGATGTGATAATCCGCATGTTCTCTGGCGTAGAGAGTTTGATCAATAGAGATGCCAGAGTTACAGCTTGGAGTGTCATAAAAAAGAAAGGCAAGTGATATTTGCTGTAACCCTGCCTGATTCTTCCAGCCCAGGCTGCGTCGAGAGAAAGGTTCATGACCACCACACCGTCCTCTCCGACCAGATATCAGACACTCCTTGAGAGTGCCAAACTATTATTCGGCTCACGAGCGAACCCTTGGCATGTTGCACATGTTTTGATCTTCTCAAGCCGACACGGGTTTCATTTGTATCTCCCGTCTGATGGTGCCGTCACATTCTCGCGTAGCCCTATTGACTATTCGTGACACCAGCCTCTCCTCTCAGCCTCGGGTGGCCGCCAACGATTTGAACCGGACGACCTCATTGTCCTCGTTTCCAGGTGACTTCGCGCCTGTCCGTACATCTGCCTCCTTCTCGGCCGAGCTGACGAGATTTTGGTAATTTGGTTCCCACCCTGCGTTTCTTCTTTCAGTCTGACTTACAGGCCTTGGTAAGACCTCGGATAGATCACACTCCTGGTGCAACTCCGCACATCTTTCCGTCGTCCTCAGCCTTCTTCAACTGATCTATCGTGCCTTAGACAATGGAGAGAGCCACGGGCGAGATACTTCTGCCACAGGAGGGGCCTCGGACTAGTGGGTTACAAGGGGAAACAGAGCGCACTGGGCCCTCTCCCCAGGGCTTGTGCTTCAACAGTTACGGCACTGGGGACCAATTCAGTGCTCCCAATGGCAAACTGAACATCACTAAAGGCCCTGGTAATCAATTCTCTGGAGCCAGCTTCCAAGGGCCTGTGTATTTTGGTGAGAACAAGCGTTTCTGTCGACAGTATAAAGATTCTCCACTCACCACATCATTCAGGCACAAAAGAACCCTTCGATCCATTACGAGATTGTTTAAGATCGCTGGCTTTTCCACAAATGGACAGTCGGTTCCACGACATTGATACTGCCACTCAGGGAACATGCGAGTGGCTGCTTCGACACAATATATATATAAGATGGGCCTCTTGTGATCGAGGCCTGCTCTGGATCAAAGGGAAGCCCGGCTCGGGGAAGTCAACGTTACTGCGATACGCTCTGGCTAATATAACGGAAATTCCCAATACCGGGGAGGGAGCCTTGATCCTCTCATTCTTCTTTCACGGTCGTGGTACTGAACTCCAAAAGACACCCTTAGGCCTCTTCCGGTCACTCCTTCACCAACTCCTACGCCGTGTCTCTGAGGCACTGACAGACCTCGTGGCCACTTTCCAGCAACGGTGCGAAACTGTTGGCAAGCCTGGTGAACAGTGGCAGTGGCATCCGCGCGAGCTACACCAATTCTTTGAACTATCGCTTCTGAAGGTCTTAGAGACGCGCCCACTCTGGTTATTCGTCGACGCGTTAGACGAATGTGGCGAAGAGAATGCGGTCAAGCTAGCCGAGGACTTCGAGTCCATGCTCCAGAGGCTGCCGTCCAGCGGCCTGAAACAATCGCGCATCTGCTTCACTTGTCGCCATTACCCGATTTTGGACCTGGATGGTGTGTTCGAAATATGCGTAGAGGACGAAAATAGGAATGATATATCGACTTTCGTGCAAGATAAGCTCTCGTCGTTTCGTAAGCGAACGTCATTTACGCTTCCGGATTTAATCACGGAACACGCCGGCGGCGTTTTCTTGTGGGCATGGCTTGTGGTGAAGCAAGTTCTAGACTTTGAGCGTAAGGGCATCGGATTAAAGAAAATTGAAGCCGAAATCCGTTCGGTCCCTCAAGAGCTCGATACCTTATACCGCCAACTCATCCAAAGCATGAGCCCCGACTCTCTGAAACTTATACAATGGATCTGCTTTGCCATGCGGCCGTTATCACTAGATGAATTGCGATGGGCTCTGCTTGTCGACGCCGATTGTCAGCACCGGTCATTATACGAATGCGAGAGCGCAGGGGATTTCACATCCGACAAGGACGGGGTGAAGAGGCGAGTTCAGACGCTCAGCCGCGGTCTTGCCGAGGTCGCATCGGATAGGAAGGTTATACAGTTCATTCACCAGTCAGTTAAGGACTTTTTCATCGAGAAGGGTCTATCGGCTCTAGACGAGAACGCCAAAACCGATCTTGTGGTTGGAATCGCACACCATCGACTTTCTAGGACTTGCATACGCTACTTGGCAATGGAGGAGATCGGTCGGTCAGCAAGTCAAAAGAGCGAAATGATATCCAAGTTTCCTTTCCTGCATTACGCCATAACCTCATGGGTAGCGCACACGAAGCAAAGTGATGCTAGAGGTGTTCCTCAAGAGGATCTTCTGAAGTATTTCGCAGGGCCATCAAACACTGTTATAGAGCTATGGGTGCGTATTTATAGAATACTGGAGAAATATTCTGATGACTGTCCGCCAGAAGGGACTAGTTTAGTACACGTTATGTCGAGGTATGGAGTGGCAGGTGCGGTATGGGTCATTTTAGGAAGGGCAGACCAAGTTGACATTAATATTGACGCCAAAGATTCGCATGGCCGGACGCCACTGTCATGGGCCGCGGAGGGGGGGCACGAGGTGGTCGTCCAGCTACTGCTCAAGACAGGTAAACCCGACGTCGCTCGGTGGCCCAAGGCCGTCGTACGGCTCCTACTGCGCGTGACCGGCAAAGTTACCATCGACACAAAGGATCGGGGGGGACGGACGCCGCTTTGGTGGGCTACTAAGGAGGGGCATGAGGCCATCGTGCGGCTACTCCTCGACCGGGGCGCCTATATCGAGGCGGCAGATAAGGAGGGTCAGACGCCGCTATTGAAGGCCGCTGAGAAGGGGTGCGAGGCCGTCGTGCGGTTGCTCCTTGACCGGGGCGCCTGTACCGAGGCGGTGGATAAGGAGGGCCGGACGCCGCTATTGAGGGCCGCCGAGAACAGGCACGAGGCCGTCATGCGGTTACTCCTCGACCGGGGCGCCCACACGGAGGTGGCGTACATTGGGGGCCGGACGCCGCTGTTTTGGGCAGCCTTATGGGGGTATAAGGCCGTCGTGCAGTTGCTTCTCGACCGGGGCGCCTGTATCGAGGCGGCAGATAAGGAGGGTCAGACGCCGCTGCGGATGGCCGTCGTAAGAGGGCATGAGGCCGTCGTGCGGCTGCTCCTCGACCGGGGCGCCTGTACTGAGGCGGCGGACAACAGGTACCGGCGGACGCCGCTAGCGCAGGCCGCTAAAACCGGGCATGAGGCCGTCGTGCGGCTACTCCTTGACCGGGGCGCCCGTACCGAGGCGGCGGACAACGGGTACCGGGAGACGCCGCTGTGGTGGGCCACTAAGGAGGGGCACGAGGCTGTCGTGCGGCTGCTCCTTGACCGGGGCGCCTGTACCGAGGCGGCAGACGACTTGTACCGGCAGACGCCGCTATTGATGGCCGCTGAGAGAGGGCACGAGGCCATCGTGCAGCTGCTCCTTGACCGGGGCGCTTATATCGAGGCGGCGGATAAGTACTACGGCCAGACACCGCTATCGAGGGCCGCCGACAGAGGGCACGAGGCCATCGTGCGGCTGCTCCTCGACCGGGGTGCCCATATTAAGACGACGGATAATTGGGGTCGGACGCTGCTGTGGTATGCCGCGACAGAGGGCACGAGGCCATCGTGCAGCTGCTCCTTGACCGGGGCGCTTATATCGAGGCGGCGGATAAGTACTACGGCCAGACACCGCTATCGAGGGCCGCCAACGGAGGGCACGAGGCCGTCGTGCGGCTGCTTCTCAACCGGGGTGCCTATATCGAAGCGGCGGATAAGTGGGGCCAGACGCCGCTATGGCATGCTGCCGATAGAGGGCACGAGGCTATCGTGCGGCTGCTCCTCAACCGGAGCGCTTACGCCGAGGCGGCAGATGAGGAGGGCCAGATGCCGCTATCGAGGGCCGCCAACAGAGGGCACGAGGCCATCGTGCGGCTGCTGCAAGTCCATATTGCTAAACCTTCGTCGACTACGTCATCTTAACCTCCCTGATCAGGACACGTCTCACTGTGATTGCGCTGAAATTTGCCGGCAACGTGAGGGCTTCCGCTAAGCATTGGCATCGTAAACTTCCTGGTTGATCAAGAATGGCTGCGTCACTACATCTAGGTAACTATTCGCTACCGCAGTTAACAATGGTGTCGAACCTATCTAGTCCCTAATGTCCGGGTTGACGCGCCCTTCGGAGAGAACTTGCACCGCTTGATGTTGCCTATACCTGGAAGCCAAGAAGAGGACTATGCGGCTAAGGTCGTCCGGTTGGCTGGTGTTGATATAAGGATTCCTTAGCAATAGCTTGACCACCTCGAAGTGGCCGTTAGCTGATGCTATATTCAGCGGCGTCTATTCGTTGTTGTTCGCGACCGTGATGTCGGTCCCCTTCTCGAGAAGCAGCCTAACTACCCTGATATAGCCACGACTCGATGCTGCATTTAAGGGCGTCTATCCAGCATTGTCGGCGACCCTGACGTCAGGCCACTTCTTCTTAAGAAGTACGTCAACAAGCTTTATAGACCCGTTGGTGCAGGCAATGCTAAGAGCCGACCTTCCTAGGCCACTAACCTCATTCACGTTTTGTTCAGTGATTAAGGAAATTGCCGCGTCCGTCAAGTGTAGCTTTATTATGTAGTATAGGAGCAGGCGGGGTGGTCTCGGCCTCTTCGTCCTGTTCTTCTGCATCCTCTGAGTCGATTAATATCCTCTAGGAATCCCAGACAGAGTTATTCTTGCTCAGAAATTCCACGGAGAGCCCTTAACATCTCAGCTCCCCTGTAGTACCCTATATCAGGCGCTAGCCGTTACAGGCATAACACTGGGGAGGGGTACGGCTTATAGGTGCTTACGCACCCAGGGGATACGTCGGAAGTACGGATATGTAGTGCGCACTGTCCCTTCTATCTTGGTGAACCAATGATCTGGATGGAGGGGGCTTTCCACAACCAATAACGGATACGCGTCAGCAGACAAACGCCAGAAGCCCGTGTGCTGAAATTGTTTTCCTGGCCGAGCTACTCAGCGAGAAAGTATTGATTCTAGGTTGTGCGGTGATGTTTGCTGCTAAACCTAGAGATCACGCCAAAACAATCCACCCCGGCTCTCCTCCATCTCCACCCTAGACTAGCTTGCGAACGTAGCTGAGGACATTGCCATACTAGCCGCCATTGCATTGGAGTCGGCGCCTCTGTCTAACAACAGTTGCACAACCTCTCGATTGCCTCGGAATGAAGCAGCCTGCAGAGTACTACCGTACTCGCCGCCCTGCGCGTTGACATCCGCTCCTTTATCTAGCAGCAGTTGCACAACTTCTAGGTGGCCCTGAAACGAAGCAGCCCGCAGGGCGTTACCATACCTGCCACCCTCTGCGTCGATGTCAGCATCCTCTACCAGAGCTTTTGCAGCTTTTGCCAGTCCGCCCAGACAAGCATAATAGAGTCGAGATGCTCGTGGAGGTCCTGGATCCTCTTCCCACGCATAGTCGGCCTGATATAATCGACACCACCGCTGAAATGTAGCCTCGTCCTGTAAGAAGCTGATTGTTGTTCGAATAACATCTTCCGAAGTCCCTGCCGAGATAGCGTAGTTAACCCAAGTTTCTGCTGCATATCGTGCCATCGAGAAATCTCGTCTGATTGTTCTATGGCTGCCGTTGATATCAGTAAGGTAAGTCAAGCAGGTTTTAGTAATGGCAATGCTAGCACTTTCGAGATCGAACTGGGTTTGCAGAAGAAGTTAATCTCTGATAGAGTAGTGAGCAAGATGGAGTTCTTCCACGGTCTCAGCGTATTTCGTGACTTTGGCGATTATCACCAAGCTGGGGCAGTATCGTAGGATGTCGGCTTTTTGAGACGTTCTTCCATCGACACTAAACTCCCGGTGCTCCTGGTCTATCTCGGTAGCTATCACTTCGATGGCCTCTGCTAGCGTCAGGGGCCTCTTGGTGTAGACTAGAAACTGCAGGAGACGAATTGCGCTGTTCTTATATTCCGACGGTATGTTTTGGAGCATGCGGAAATATGTCTCATGCAGATCTCGGGGCAAAGACCTGAGAGCTATCTTGATGGCTTTTGGGCTTTGACATCTAGCAAGACTCTCCAGCTGACAAGCAGCCCATCTAAACCTGCGACGAATGCCAGAAAAGTGTTTGCTTTATATAGGTGACCTAGGCCAAAGCTTACATCCCATCAGCTCCGACCCCGATTTTGTCACGAATCTCCTCTAGAATACTTGGAGATAACTTCTTATCCACAAAATCAGGCTTCTGTTCAAGCGTTGCCTCAACATAAGAGCGTATATCAACGTTGATAACGTTCTTATCAAGTTGGACACAGTTTCGCTTGCCGAATGACCGAGGGATCCATACATGATCCACTTAGAACAGATAAGGTGCTAAATTGCCCAGTGCCTCAACAGCCTCTCGTCGTAGGTATCTCGTTTTACTTTTGAGGCGGGCTGTCACATCTTGGAGAACGTCGCCTGGCAAGTCATGAAAGTTGTCTATGGCGTCGAGAGCGGCGGATTGGACATAAGAGTAATCATGTTTCAGGTATGTTGATATCAATCTCAAAATGTCGTCGGAAAAGATCGACTGTTTACCAAGAACTTCGATAGTAGCCTTTCGGATCTAGGGCCCCTGATCTTCTAGGCGTTCTATAATAGCCTTGATCATGTAATCTGGTAGCGTTGGCTGTGTGCCGAGAATTTCGATAGCAGCTTTTCGGACTGAAGAGTCTGGATTCTCTAGACACTCGGCGATAGCTTCGAGTATTGCTATCTTATCTTACGTTCTGCTAGCGACATTTACCTTCTCGATCCCTGGATATAGCCTGATGAGGTCCCTTATCACAAGGTCAATAGGCAGAATACGGGCACGAGGTTCGGCGTCAAGAACTGCGAACATCATGCCGCAAACAGCATTCCCAGCGACTACCCATGCACCAGACATGCCGTGGCCTGTATAAGACCAGCATTCTGCTATCACCTGTACTAATTTCTGCTTAGACATGTTTTAAGGACTCGGCTACCCTTGAAAGTTACAACGCGATCAGCATCCACGCCAATCATAGTAACATGGCCAAGTTTAGCTTCGTGGACGACAATGGATTCAAAAGGCTAGTGGGCGAGCTGGTCAGATGGGAATCACAAATCAGGAATTCAGCTCCCAGTCAACCAACACGATCTATAGAAGAAGCACAGGTGAAAAAGCCAGCCAACTCGTCTTTCAACAACTACGGCCCCGGCGACCAATTTAGCTCTCCTGGCGGTACTCAGAACACCAGCAAAGGCAGTAGTTACCAACTCCCTGGGGCTACTTTCTCGGGGACTGTGCAATTTAGCCAAGGGATTCGCGATTGAGGTTCTCAAGAGCAGGTGTCTGAAGATATCTGGACAATGATCGATCAAGGAGGCTGCGAATCCCATCCAAGGTATATGCGCAATATGTCACATTGTCTTGCGATTCTTAGTTTGATTCGTTTCCTTAAACCTACCAACGAGACTGTCTCAAGCTATGTTGCCAATATAAAAAGATGCCATAATGTGATAACCTTAGATTTCCCCCCTACTTGTTCCCGTCTTGCTAGACTAGACGGGCTAAGCCTTGTTAGTAGTGTGACTATGCGCAGATGAGTTGGCATTTTTGTGTCGCGTGACCACACAATAAACTACTGCCTTCAAAGGCTTCAGCTATATGGGTTGTGATATCTTTTCAATCCCCTGGTGCCGTGCGGGCGCCTATTGGAGGCTCGTACCGTCTGACTAAATGAAGACCCACTTACAAATGGAGGTTTCAACTCCGTCCTCACAATCTTGCCCTCGAGTATCATCTTGTTACCTGTTGTCGTTTTCCTCCATCGTCGTGATATCGGTATTCCTGATGGCGACTACCCCAACTACTGCACCTCATTCTTATACACTAACCAACATTTCTTCAGCAGCAATCTCTTCCCAAGCCGCCGCTGTTCCTGTTGATTCTGCTGGTGCTGACCGTAACCTAGACTTAACAAACAATGATGAGCTCGAAACGCTCCGGAACCGCCTCGCAGAGGAGGTGGGTTTCCCTGGTGCTCAGCCCGCACAGGCTTTTCTAGCTATGTATGAAAACCGCTGTTCCCAAGATAGGCAAAAAGACTACCTAGACCTCTTTCTACGGACGGTACAATACTTTTCCCAAACATGTGAAGAGCAAAAAACTCTAGGCTCTTGGATTGATAAGCTTGTGGCAGAAGACGAGCCTCTATTCCGTCAGCATGTCGATATGAGAAGAAACTTGATCATAGATCAAGTCTTCTGCATCCTCGGTTCATGGACTAGCATGATTTCTTACTTTATGAGAAGTCCTCGCGGCTGCAGGCCGATCGTCTACGCGTACGCGACGTCGCAAAACCTTCATCAACAGAGCTGGGAAGACTGTACGAATGCAGCACTCGGCGAAACACTCCCAGATCTGATTCGTAAGAGCCAGTTGTTAAATTTTTATGCAACTGAAGGCCTACCGCTTATGCGGGGAATGCCGAACTATTCGACAATCTCGGGAGCCCGATCACCATTTGGTCTTCAACGGGACAACACAAGGGATGATTTATCAGCAACCTCGAGAACACCGCTTTTATTCCACACAGTCTTCGATGGTCTCGAATCCGCTCATATCCCAGCTAATATACTTAATGCACACACATTGCGCATACTTGCTGGGGTCCAGATCCAGTGGACTACGAACATATCACGCCATCTGCTGCTCTCTTCGTCCGGAGGATGCAAAGTACTAGAAGTATATGCGCTACCATCTCTATTTCATTTTTGCATCGCTTCATTGAAGAAGGCCGGCATCCCCGAGAAATTAAAGCTAGAGGTGTTGGAATCCTACTCGTTGCTCTTCAACCCTAGAGATGATGCCAATCCTCATGGTGGGCGGTTTGGAGCTTGGCGTCGATGGTGGTGTTGGTGTGTGTCGTGTTCGTCGAGACGTTTACGAGTACACGAGCTAGCAAGGTTGAGCGGCCAAATATCGACATTGAAGACGCCGCAACACGCAGGACTCATAACGAAAAATGAATACGACTCCTATCTCAAAAAATACATGGTAACGGCCCACCGTGGTCAATGGGATTCGGAGCTTTTCCCGTTGCTGTGGCCAAGAATCACACTGGTGGATGAGCATTTAAAAAAATCAAAGCCTTGGAACTTCTGGGTGTTGTTCAGGGACCGAAGAGAATCGTTGCCTTTCTGGACGTTTTTGTGAGTGGGTTTCTGGTGGTAGACCTGGCTAAATCATGATGTAGATAAGGCTAACGTTTTTTATGAGTTTCGCGACGTTTGTCGTCGTCCTAACCGTCGTGCAGGTTGGCCTTGGTATTGCTCAGGTTGTTGGATCTTTCGGAGGTGGCTAAGGTCAAGCAACGATACATTAGTGTTAGAGAGCAAATAAAAAATATCGTAATTGCGCTCAGTTATGGTGCCTGAGGAGATGACGTGGAAGGCCATTCCTTCCGGGCATCAAAAGTAACGTCTCGTGTATACAACGCCCAGGATATAGTCAATTGGAAGGAGGAAGCGAGAGAAATTCCCTTGTGCGCATCGTTAGGTCGCATACAATTAGTTATCCCCGAGTTTTATGTCACAGATAAGCTCAACTGCAGGTGCTTTTAAACTCCTTAAATCCCATACTGCTGTAAACAATATTGCCGTATCTCGATCTTTCGTTTCCCCCACAAATCTAAGGCGATCCTTGTGCCGTGTTGGCTCGAGGACGGAGTGATTGGAATACAGTGTGCAGGACCATCGTGACTGAACAATTTTCATATTCTATTCAAAAATGTCTTTGTTTGAAACTGTAGACCTGAGGATTACGAGATAATCACATGATTCTCTCTCATTTCCTGAGGAACTGGGAATGCGCCGTAAAACGCTACTCTTCCTGCTGCCAATCTGGTTCGGAAATCAGGCGAATCATCATCGATCCCTGGCTGAACAAAATCTGACTTCTGCACAAATGATTGGAAGCCTGCTACTCCAGGGCCAATTGTCCGATCTTCCCTTTTGTCATTCGTATATAGAGCCGTGCCACTGTAGCCACCTTCAGGAGGGAAGCCTGGAGAAACCCTGTAAAGAAGGCAGCGCGTAACGGCTTTCTTCGAAGCCTGAAGGTGTACTAAGTCATATTTCTTGGATAGTTTATGGTTTATGATGATTCCTTCGCCAACTATCTTTCGTGATGTTAGTGGCGCCATAGAAGGCATAGAGGTATAACTCACTTGGCAATCTGACTCTTCGGCGTTTGGTATGACTTGCGATTTTTCGTCAGGACAGTTGCTCCTAAGCACACTAATTTTTTTGTGACCTTGGCGAAGGTGATGCCACGCATCTTCAGATAGCCAACCGAGATCTGTAACAGGAGCTCTAAAATCGACCAACATTGTATCACTTGTGGGTGTGAAAAGAGTCACATCGTGCGAGAAACCGATGGGATAAATACGGGGGTTTGGGTCGAACGTCTTAGCCATCTTGCCGACCTGCAGCTTGTTAACGCAATCTGGGTGTTTTCAAAGACACACCCACCTTGACATCGTCTACGTAGGGATATGTTTCCGACATCCATGCTTTTGCGAGACCATTTGTTCCACGACCATGCAGTCGTCCGAATCTAAGACCTGATTGATGCCCCTCGCCAGTTATGAGATGTGTTGACATGGTGAGATATTTCTTGCCGTTGCAAACTGTTCCGAGTCCTATTGTGCCTGGACTGCTCCTAGATTTGCTTTGCGAGATTTTTCTGGCTTCGACTTGATCGTTGTGTACAAGGTTCGGCAACGGCACCGCTGATTGCGTACCTGATTTGAATCGTTCTATGAGACCGCGGAAGCCTGTTGGCATCACGTTCTGAGGAATGTAGCTGACTCTGAGACCTCCATAAGTATGGGGTAGTTGTGACAGAGCCTTCTGGATATCAAATCCTTCAGCCACCTGGAGTTGAAGCCAGCCATTTAGAAGGACGTAAAAACCAAGGATCTCTTGAAAGTCCCGAAGCACCAACGAAATCAACTCAGAGGTTATTGGTGCTCGTGGATCAATTACCGTAGTCAAAGGATCCGAGGGAAGAGGTAAGATCTCTGTGATTGGGTATCGGGACTCAACGGGGATTACCACGGGCGCACCGGCGATGGTCAGTGGTACGCTGTCTGAGGATAAAGTTGTAAACGGTGTGAAAGTCCAGCAATTAAACTTGCTGTCATAGTCAAGATCATGGCGTAACCATTCCGGAATATCGAGGAGTATACTACGCCAATCGCTTGTTGGTAAACGTTTATCGCCGGGAAGAAGATGGTGATCGATAATAATCTCTAATTCCAACGATAAATGTTCGTCAGCGAGATGGGCGCGTAAGCATTCTTGTTCTGGAAGGCGAGCGAGTTCGTTTTTGTTATGCCGTCTCCATAACCTCTGCCGCTCAATCGGTATCCCTCTAGACACCATGATCAAGTCTTTGAGAATAGAGACAGTGTCTGAGTACAAAACGAGTTGACATATGTGGGATCCATTTGGCAGGCGTATCTTGACAGGATAGGGTTCCGATGAACCAGACTGGGAGGAGGTTTCCTCGTCTGCTAGTGCAGACTCGCGCTCGTGTGGAGGCAGGGCATGTGACGTTCGCAGCAACTTAAGAATCATCTCATGCCCATTTTCTTTGGCTAATGACAGCGGTGTACGACCGTTGTTATCTTCAGAGTTGATATCGACGCCATCTTTTGCAAGTAAATATCTCACTATCTCCTCGTTTCCTCTCTCTACCGCCCAAGATAGCGGAGTGCGACCGGTGTTATCCTTAGAGTTTAGATCGATGCCATCCTTTGCAAGCAGCAGCTTTGCTATTTCTCTATGCCCATTCTCTGCCGCCCAAGACAGCGGAGTGCGACCGGTGTTATCCTTAGAGTTTGGATTGATGCCATCTTTTGCAAGCAGCAGCTTTGCTACTTCTCTATGCCCGTTCCGTGCCGCCCAAGGCAGCGGAGTGCGACCGGTGTTATCCTTAGAGTTTGGATTAATGCCATCTTTTGCAAGCAGCAGCTTCGCTACCTCCTTGTTTCCTCTCTCTGCCGCCCAAGACAGCGGAGTGCGACCGGTGTTGTCCTTAGAGTTTAGATCGATGCCATCTTTTGCAAGCAGCAGCTTCACTACCTCCTCGTTTCCTCTCTCTACCGCCCAAGACAGCGGAGTGCGACCGGTGTTATCCTTGGAGTTTGGATTGATGCCATCTTTTGCAAGCAGCAGCTTCACTACCTCCTCGTTTCCTCTCTCTGCCGCCCAAGACAGCGGCGTGCGACCGTCGTAGTCATTAGAATTCGGATCAACACCACCGTGAGCAAGTAAAGGCCTCACCATCGCCTCTCGCCCTCTGCGCGCAGCCCATAACAATGGTGTCTGGCCGTTGTTGTCCTTGAAATCAGGTTTGATGCTATCCTGTGCGAGTAAGTGCCTTATAATACCTTCGCACAACTCATTCACAGCCCACCATAACGGTGTTCGACCATGCTTGTCGTGTAAGTTCGGATCAACACCATCATTTGTGAGCAGTAGCTTTGCCACCTCTTCTTGACCTCCTTTTCCCCCGTGTACGGTCCATGATAACGGTGTTCGACCGTTCTTGTCTTTTGGGTTTGGGTTTATGTCATTCCTTGAGATCAGCAGCTTCACCACCGCAAGGTGCCCACGTTCTGCCGCCCACGATAGTGCCGTGCGGCCGTTCTTGTCTTGGAAATTGATATCGGTGCCTTTTTCCAAGAGCTGCTTCACTTGTTCCTCCCGTCCGTTCGAGGCAACTTCCAAGAGTTCCATAATTCGTAGTCGTTCCAAGTGCGGTGGAAACAGAGTATGTGTACGGAGGGTATGGAAACCGATCTGTCACATGTAGTTCAGACTCGTAGTGGAATGTAGAGGGCCTTTTTGAGACTGAATTAAACGTCGTAGAAAGGAAATTTGTAACTGCTTGGACATTGAAGAAATCCACTTAGGGGCAGAACAAGCACAGCAAAATTCGCACGTGAATAAAACTGAAAGATACAACGCTGATTGGCAGTATCGAATGAAAGTACTCGGATTCACCCCAGCCACACTTGAGTTCATGGGCCAACATGATTGGATGTACTTTGCGAAGCCCTCCCAAAATCTGGCCTCATTATGTAAGGTACAACTTTGGCTGAATGGTCGTGACAAGTTGGATCTACCACATCTTTAGTCTGGAAACCCTGATAAAATCAACCGGCACGAGGACGGAAACGCAAGCATGAGAAGGCCGAGGATACTCTGCCTAGTGGCTGCTATGATAAGACTCCTCGAGCACGACAGAGGGCGGCGGTGATCTTTTGGCAGCTGCTGACGAAAAAATGGATGTCATCTAACATCTCTAATGTATGCAGGAGGCTGACTGAAAGCTGATGCGCCTATGGACTCCGCCCATGAAGCTTTGGTATTGTTTCTTGTTGAGACAGTATGACTAAGATGGTCCGATCTGCTGGTGGCTCGGATGTGGATACTATGTAAGGAGCTGTGCTCCTCTTAAACACATGTAACTTAGAAAAACAACCACACAATCAACCCTTTTTGTTTTATCAGTTCTCTCCACTCGTCAAAGGACCATATCCTTCCTGCCCACCGAATAGGGACTTGATCGTATCCTCTAGAGGTTCCGTCTTGAACTTTAATCCAACGGTAGCGACTCCAATCTGCCTCGATATGAAGTTCTTAGGCGTAAATGCCTTCTCTGAAAGGTTCATATAAGCCTTTTTGTCCTCGGGTATTAATAACCCGAGTCGGCCGAGCATGATTGCGATGAGTCTATAAGACATATGAAAAAAGCTTTTAGGCCAAGAGAAACTGCTAAAGTAGTCACACCCGCCAATGCTTGTGCCTCCGATGTTGTCAAACATTTGCCAGGGCTCAAGAAGTGGCAGTTCCTATTAAACCGCAGCAGCTAAAACCGCAGTGCGTTTTGATCAAACGAACCTCGGAACAAGGAATGCTACATCTCAAATAGGAATAGCGCAGAGCATAATCCCAAAATGAAGGGAGAAAAGTCAGACAGACAGAACATGAGAAGACAGGAATACAGCACAATTGCACGACCGAAACGGTTCAACAGTTCCAGCTTCCTTCGGTGCTCATTGGAAAGGTTCATTAGCTGTTCTAGCAGTACGAGGGCCAAGAGGCCACAAATTCCGCCACCATCTGTAAACGATCTTAGTCACTTGTAAACAAGAGCCAAGGAAAACATGAAGCGACGTAAGCTCACCAATAGAGAGCAATCTGACCGTTTTGCCGGATGAAGCCCCAGATGTAGGAGCGCTCATATTGCGTGCTGGCGTAAGACCACCGTTCGTGAGAAGACTGTTCTAGGGGCAGGGTCTTCAGTTTATAACACTACTAGATGGACCAGGCTGCAACAGCAAGCTGTGGGGAGTAGGATTTTTTATGCCTGAGATATATTCCGGGATTTGCCCCGTGACATGGCATCAATCCCTGGTATCTGTCTTTACTGTCTACCCTTTGGCAAGGCGGGGAGATAATTTGGAGTGACTGCGCCTAGGTTTCCTAGAAGCCTGGCCGTCTCCGTGTTAGTCGTGAAGTCCAAGTAAGCCTTGTTAGCTCAGGCCAGGCCATGCCCCGCGACCGATACCAGCTATTTCTAGCATTAGGACGCGGTAGTCCACTACCGGTCCGCACGGTAGAAGCGTGGATCGATGTTAGGATAGATGTGCTCCGTGTCAAGTTCCTCGACAAAGGATATCCAATCTGGCCACTTGACCTCTTCAGGAAGCAAGTATTTCTCTTTCGCCAGCAGAAAGTCGCTCTCGTGGCGTATAAATGCAGCGTAAGAGAACATAAATCCAAGTGCGCATTTCCAAAGCCTTCGACGTTCGCATTCCCAGGCCGTACCTTCGACTGTAACGCAACTGCAATGCTGTTCGCAGCGCAGATGTTCCTTCCAGAAGCGTGGCTCGAGCAGGAACAGTGGTATAGGTTTAACAAAGATCCGGCCTGTCATCCAGACAAGATGCATGTCCATCTGCTCTGTGACAAAAACATCCCGACGAAGCAAGAGCTGATGGTGGAGAGGGCGGGGCGGCACGAGCCGACCCGCAACCCATAGCCAGCGCGAAACGTTGTTCAGCCTCTGCAAGTCGAGTTCTGCCCGAATGGAAGCATCGACATAGCAACTCGTCGAAGCTAAGTCATCCGAGTCGGTCTGAAAGGTCGCAGGCAAGAGTAGCTTGAGCTGGCAATTATCGAGTGAAGACGCAGGAGCATTTTGATTTCGGTCCAGAAGCTGGATGGTGAACGGAGGAGACTATTAGCGGAATGGTTAGCTTTTTAGCAACGACTAATCCTGACGGTATGTGGGGTGAAATACTCGATTAAGCGGTCTTCCCAGTCCGCTCTCAGTTCGAGCGCCGGCCATCTCTAATGGATACGCTCCTGAAAGGCAACGGCGGAATTAAATTGTGACTAAATGACGCTGTAGTCGTGTTGTTTTAAAGCCTACTCTATACGTAAGGGGCGAGAGAAAGTAGATAGAAGGAAATGGCCCCACAGCGAATAGTATATCCATCATCCAATGAATCTTAACCGCGAGGGAAGATCAAGTGCTAGATAGAGCAAGTACGGACAGCCTCCTCGACTTCCTAGATGACCTTCCACTGGCGATCCGACAAGCGTCAGCGTATATGTTCAAGACGGGGATCTCGATGACTCGATACCTAGAGTACTGTCTGTCGAGCGATGCGACGTTGGTGAAGCTATTGAGCCAAGAGTTTGAGGACCGTGGTCGATACGATAGGATTAAGAACCCAGTAGCGACGACATGGCTCATCTCGTTTAAGCATATCTCGAGAGACAGTCCGCGAGCTGGGGAGTATCTGGAGTTCATGTGCTTTCTAGCAGAGAGGGATATCCCGATATCTCTGCTGCCGCCAGCAAGCGATGAGATGGAGACGGAAGAAGCGCTCGGGACGCTAGAGGCATATGGGTTCATCACGCGACGAGAAGAAGGCGAATCTCTAGATATGCATCGACTAGTGCGGTTAGCGATGTGGAACTGGCTTCGGAAAGAAGAGCAGGCGCGGCAGACGTATTGCGATGTAGTGCAGAGGCTAGATGAGGTGTTTCCATTCCCCGAGAATGAGAACCGAGAGATATGGATGAGGTATATGGCACATGCGCAGAGAGTGGTGGAGAGTGATGAGGAGTGTGAGGATGAAGAAGCGATGTCGGGGCTTCTGTTCAATGTTGCAGAAGCTCTATCTATACAAGGGAGATATGAGGGAGCAGCAAAGCTATACAGAGAGACGCTAGAGGCGAGGGAGAAGGTGCTTGGGAAGGAGGATCCGTCTACACTTAGCAGCATGAACAACCTGGCATTTGTGCTTGATAATATGGGCAAGTACGAAGAGGCAGAGAAGATGCATCGAAAGACGGGGATGTATGAAGAGGCAGGGTAGTTGCTCGGTAGATGGCGATAAGATTTGAGAGGGAGGCCTTGAATTAATTCGTTGTTTAGTACAATTAGAAAGGAATGACTGCAGTGGTGATATACTGCTCCAGCTTCATGAAAGACGACGTCACATGTTGTACTGCTATTATGCATTCCTATCTCTGTCCTTATTTCAAGTTTGTATGCCGTTCCTTACCTGTTGTCAAAAGTTGCTGATCTAGCCGCAGTTAACTCACGGGTACTCGGCTTGTGTGCCAGGTCCTCGACCGAAGATGCCTCCCAAGTCCCGGGACTTTACCTTGGATGGTTTCCTGCTTCCATGTTTGTTGCGTTGTATAGGTGATGACTTGCCGAATATGAGAGCAACCTAGAGGTCATGCAATTGCTGCTAGATAAGGGAGCCGATGTCGACGCGCAGAACTAGTCTCGATCGTCCTCGTTTTCAGTTTTCCTTCAATGGCCTCCCTCAATCGCCCAGCTCCAAGGTGGACGTCGGATCGGGACGGCACCTGAAAATGCGACATGGACTCCTTCGGTACTCGCAGGTACTGAGGCGTTAAGGGATAAAAAGGAAACTGAAAACACTTGAAGGCAACCTGTCTGCAATTCAAACCCGAGCTTTTTAAGCATACAGGTGTCGCGAAGATTGAGCCCAGCGTTCAACACAGCCTGATTCAATCGTAGCCTTTTGCTGATTCGTTCCAATTAAGCGCCGAGGCAACAGCTACGGAAGTCTGTAGGGCTCAATGTTTCAA